>SJYQ01002813.1:338203-352233 GCA_006410935.1 Redunca redunca
ATTTTTTACACTAAAGTGATTTCATTTTAACTCAGATTCAATTGATTATAAAGCTTTAGAAAATAAAACAGATCATTCTATAAACTTAAAGAATAAATTATAATTAGTTATTAATTTTCATTAAATTCATTGAATAGTTATTGAGAAAATCCTTCAGTACAATTTAAACAAGCCATATGGCAGAGATGGAGAAATATGAGTAAAGGCAGGAAAACTGAGAATATTTGAGGGCAGAGTGTGGTCTGTGTTGGATGCTATAGACAGGAGGTAGAAGGTAGTTTGGGTTATATTATACAGAGCCTTTAACTAATAAGAGTTTGTCTTCATTTCTTCAGCAATTTAAAACCATGGAAAAATTCTGCTATGGAAGAGTGACACCCTTAGAGACTTTAAGACAATTAATCTGCAAACTGTGTTGAATCCAGGCCACTGGTGTTGGAGAAACTGGGGTAAAGAAGATCTCAAAGAGGTAATTATAACACAATTCAATACATTTTATTCAATTTCTATTGGATTTGTGCCTGATTGTATTTCTGGTGAACCATAGTAATATGCTTCTCCTAAAAACACAAGTATTTCAGATTTGTGTTAAAAGTCAAATCTACTTAGCTTCTATTATATTCACATATAATATCTCATTAAATCCCTAAAAGAGATTTTGCTGATAAGGAAACTGAGAATTAGAAAAGATAACTTTTTCAAGATCAGACAGATAATAAGCCCTGAATGCTTAGAGCAGAAGAGAGAGTGAAATTAAATCAGCAGTTTCAGGAAAAATAATCCAAGGAAAATATACTGCATAGGTCAGAGGTAAGACCACAAATAAACAGGACACTGCAATCATTTCTGTTTGTTAATGTTCGAAATGAATTAACATGTATATGCTGGTCTTAGAGTGTTGAGCTAAACCTTTACTCTAGGTAGTAAAGAAATATAACAATAAATTCCATACATTTCAACCACTTTATTTTCTATGTGTTTGTTGCTATTGTTCTGTGTTTATTTGCCTGTTTAATTTTTGGCAAAGGGAGAAAAATGCCTATAAAGAATCTATTATCTAAGTTGCTGACTGGCCTATAGCTTATTTCAAGTTCCCTTAGTCAGGAATAACATTGTGTTGTTCTCTCTGCCCTTTTACAACATGCAGGAATACACACGTACTATTTCTCTCTAACATATAAATGCACTCTGTTAGAGTCATACCTTTGAAATGGTTTCCATAAATTTAAAAAATGAATCCAAGTGAAATATTAGGAAGTTAGATATTCCAGCCATGCTGAGTTTTGTGTTATACCACTGAAAGTCAGTATTTATCAATTAAAGTTTAAGGTTTAAAAATAGAAGAATGGATTCTAAATTAATGACCCTTCTAAATCAAACAGGTAAAACTTAAACACTTTGCCATTTATTGCATAGGTGAATTTTTTTCACCAGGTCGACTACATGTTTTGATCAACTAACCTACACAGTTTTCTTACCTTGGGTTAAATCACAGTTCTGCTTTGCTTTCAACAAGCTTGCTTATTTATAAATCTGAACTAATCCAGGGAAAATGATTACATAAATAAACGTCAGTGGGAAGGAGCTAATTGGGTATGCCACAAGTGTAGGACTAGTACTCTGAAAGTAATAGCACTTTGGAATATGAAAGATGAAGTTGATGCAGAATTTATACTTTAGTCCCCTTATCCACCCCATCCCAATCACATTTCTTGTGCAAGGGTGCCTATTGGCCAAAGGAAAGTTTAGTGAATCAGGCCTTAAATTACTGCACCTAGTAATTGTTGACATATGTGTACTTTACAGTGCTAATTTATCTCACCATGAACCCAGTGTTTACGAACACACAAAAGCAGATTTATAGTATGTGAGATTAAGAACATTTAAATTCTTTATTTTTAGATTTTTAAGTTAGATATATTTAAACATGCAAAATACATTCGAAAATGACCAAAGCTGCCTACATAAAGTACAGTAAACTGTAAAGTTCTTGAGGAACTGAGAAAGAAAATAATTTCATTTAAAGGACATTATACCATATGTTTGAAATACTAAGATGATTTGAAGATCTTAGATCTAAGGTCATGTTAACAGATAAGATCTTGAGGGATCACAGGATTAAGTTATGTTTTGAATAATGAGGCCATCTCACATTTACTGAGCCCTCATGCTTCGCCTGGCACTGTGCTAAGCCTTTCACATAGATTATCTCATTTAGTCATCATAACAACCATGTGACTGGGCACTGTTAATATTCCAATAGAATAGATGAAGCACTCCAAGTCAAAAAAGCTAACTGACTTCCCCAATGTCATATAGTTAATAGTGGGTAATCCAGGAATCAGTCCCACATAGTCTGTATCCAGAGGCCAACTGTAGCCGCCACCTTCCATTGTAAGAATCAGGTCTGCTCCTTGCAGTGAGTGTACAATGGCTTTTCCTCAGTTGGTGTTTCTTAGAAAACTGCAACTTATTTCCACATTTTAAATATACTTTGAGACAGGATAAAATGGAGGTTAACTAGATTAAATTATAAAACAGATGAAACTCACATGAACAAAGATCACTGAAAAAATTGTATCAACTTGTCACAAGGCCTATTCTTCTTTCAGTTTTATGGTTTTCCTCCTTTGGGCTTCCAAAGTGGTGCAGTAGTAAAGAATATGCCTGCCAAGGCAGGACATGCAGGAGACCAGGGTTCAATCCCTGGGTCAGGTAGACCCCCTGGAGGAGGAAATGGCAACCCACTCCTGTATTCTTACTTGGAAAATCCCATGGACAGAGGCGACTCAGTTCAGTTTTCCTGCTCAGTAATGTCAAACTCTTTGCAACCCTATGGACTGCAGCACCCCAGGCTTCCCTGTCCATCACCAACTCCAGGAGCTTGCTCAAACTCATGTCCGTCAAGTCAGCGATGCCATCCAACTATCGCATCCTGTGTGTCGTTCCCTTCTCCTCCTGCCTACTATCTTTTCCAGCATTAGGGTCTTTTCCAGTAAGTCAGTTCTTCACATCAGGTAGCCAAAGTATTGGAACTTTAGCTTCAGCATCAGTCCTTCCAATGTTTATTCAGGATTTCCTTTAGGATTGACTGTTTAGATCCCTTTGCAGTCCAAGGGACTCTTAAAAGTCCTGTCCAACACTACAAATCAAAAGCATCAGTTCTTCAACTCTCAGCTTTCTTTATGGTCCAACTCTCACATCCATAAATGACTACTAGAAAAAACATAGCTTTGACTATGGATCTTTGTCAGCAAAGTAATATTTCTGCTTTTTAATATGCTGTCTAGGTTTGTCATAGCTTTTCTTCCAAGGAGCAAATATCTTTTAATTTCATGGCTGTAGTCACTATCTGCAGTGATTTTGGAGCCAAAGAAAATAAACTCTATCACTGTTTCCATTTCTTCCCCAGCTATTTGCCATGAAGCAATGGGACCAGATGCCATGATCTTTGTTTTTTGAATGTTGAGCTTTAAGCCAACTTTTTGACTCTCCTCTATCACTTTCATTGAGAAGCTCTTTAATTCCTGTTCTCTTTCTTTCATAAGGGTGGTGTCATCTGCATATCTGAGGCTAATAATATTTCTCCCTGTAATCTTGATTCTGGCTTGTGCTTCATCCATTCGGACATTTCACATGATGTACTCTGCATATAAGTTAAGTAAGCAAGGTGACAATATACAGCTTTGACATATTCCTTTCCCAATTTCAAACCAGTCCATTGTTCCATGTCCGGTTCTCACCATTGCTTCTTAACCTGTGTACAGATTTCTCAGGAGGCAGTTAAGGTGATCTAGTGTTCCCATTTCTTTAAGAATTGTCCGCAGTTTGTTGTGATCCACAAAGGTTTTAGCATAGTCAATGAAGCAGAAGTAGATGTTTTTCTGGAATTCTCTTGCTTTTTCTAGGATCCAGCAGACATTGGCAATTTGATCTCTGGTTCCTCTGTCCTTTCTAAATCCTGCTTGAACATCTGGAAGTTCTTGGTTCATGTACTGTTGAAGCCTAATTTAGAGAATTTGGAGCATTACTTTGCTAGCGTGTGAGACCAATGCAGTTGTACAGTAGTTTGAACATTCCTTGGCATTGGCTTTCTTTGGGATTGGAATGAAAACTGACCAGTGGCCATTGCTGAGTTTTCCAACCTTGATGGCATATTGAGTGCAGCACTTTCACAGCATCATCTTTTAGGATTTGAAATTGCTCAGCTGGAATTCCATCCCCTCCCCTAGCTTTGGTCATGCTGATGCTTCCCTAAGGCCACTTGACTTTGTACTCCAGGATTGTGGCTCTAGGTGAGTGATCACAGTGTCATGGTTATCCGGGTCATTAAGATCTTTCTTATACAGTTCTTCTGTATATTCTTGTCACCTCTTCTTAATATCTCTGGCATCTGTTAGGTACACAGCATTTCTGTCCTTTATTGTGCCCATCTTTGCATGAAATGTTCCCTTGGTATCTCTAATTTTCTTGAAGAGATCTCTAGTCTTTCCAATTCTATTGTTTTCCTCTATTTCTTTGCATTGATCACTGAGGAAGGCTTTCTTATTTTTCCTTGCTACTCTTTGGAACTCTGCATTCAGACGGATATATCTTTCCATTTCTCCTTTGCCTTCCACATCTCTTCTTTTCTTAGCTATTGTAAGGCCTCCTCAGACAACGATTTTGCCTTTTTGCCTTTCTTCTTCTTGGAGACTGTTTTGATCAACGTCTCCTGTACAAAGTTACAAAATTCCACCATAATTCTTCAGGCACTCTGTCTATCAGATCTAATCCCTTGGATCTATTTGTCCCTTTCACTGGGATTTGATTTAGGTCATGCCTGAATGTTCTAGTGGAGACTGCTACTGCTGCTAAGTCACTTCAGTTGTGTCCAACTCTCTGTGACCCCATAGACGGCAGCCCACCAGGGTCCCCCATCCCTGGGATTCTCCAGGCAAGAACACTGGAGTAGAGACTGGTGGGCTGTAATACATGGGGTTGCCAAGAGCTGGACACAACTAAGTGACTGAGCAGACAAACAGACAAAGCTGTATTAAATTATAGGATAGATGCAACTCACATGAGCAAAGATCACTGAAAACATTTATTAACTTATTGCAAGGCCTGTTCTCTTGCTTTCATCCTTTTCTTCCTTGTCTTTCTCCACCTTTGATTTTCTTGTCCCTCTAAAGGAAATAATGAGAATTTAATGAATGTTTATTGTGTATGCTAATCTGTATGTTGTATATATTGGTGTGAAATACCAAGAGAATCATACAGTTTATGAATGATGTATGATCTTTACTTCAAGAGCGTATAGTGAAAGTGAAAGTGAAGTCACTCAGTCATGTCCGACTCTTTGTACATAAAAAGCAAGACATAAAACAACAAAGGGCAAGGATTAAATGATAAGTTATGTTGTGGACATAAATGTACAAAAGTTGAGTCTTTATTCTTTTTAAAAAAGTATTTTTACCTAACTATCAGACAGTATAATATAATTAAATANAGTTGAGTTTTTATTCTTTTTAAAAAAGTATTTTTACCTAACTATCAGACAGTATAATATAATTAAATAGATAGAAAAGAAAAGTATAGAAGAAAAGAAACTGTTGGAAGTTAAAAGAACAACAGAAATAATGGCATGGAATTATTTATAATCCCTGGTGAGACACTAAGGAATTTCACATGACTAGAGTAAAATGTCTATTTTGAGGAAGTTTTGAGAACTAATACAAATAGTAGGATTAGATTGAAGAGGGTTTGGAAATTTTTTTAAATTTAATTTCATCTAAAATGTGGATGTCCCTCTTGCACTGATGTTGGTAATGTAAATTGATACAACCACTATGGAAGACAGTATGCTGCTGCTGCTAAGTCGCTTCAGTTGTGTCCAACTCTGTACGACTCCATAGACAGCAGCCCATGAGGCTCCCCCGTCCCTGGGATTCTCCAGGCAAGAACGCTGGAGTGGGTTGCTGGCAAGAGTACTGGAGTGGATTGCCATTGCCTTCTCTGGGAAAACAGTATGAGACTCCTTAAAACACTAGGAATAAAACCACCGTATGACCCCGCAATCCCACTCCTAAGCATATACCTGAGGAAATCAAAGTTGAAAAAGACACATGTACCCCAATGTTCATTGCAGCACTATTTACAATAGCTAGAACATGAAAGCAACCTAGATATCCACTGGCAGATGAATGGATAAAGAAGTTGTAGTACATATACACAATGGAATATTACTTATCCACAAAAAGGAACACATTTGAGTCAGTTCTAATGAGGTAGATGAATCTAGAGCCTATTATACAAAGTGAAGTAAGTCAGAAAGAGAAAGATAAATATCATAGATTAATGCCTATATGTGGAATCCAGAAAGATGATACTGAAGAATTTACTTACAGGGGAGTAATGGAGGTCAGACATAGAGAACAGATTTATGGACATGGAGAGAGGGGAGGAGGGGGTGAGATGTATGGAGAGAGTAACATAGAAACTTACATTACCATTTGTAAAATAGATAGCCAACAGAAATTTGCTGTATGTCTCAGGGAACTCAAATAGGGGCTCTGTATCAACCTAGAGTAGCGGGATGGGGAGGGAGATAGGAGGGAGGTTCAAGAGGGAAGGGATATATGTATACCTATGGCTGATTCATGTTGAAGTTTGACAGAAAACAACAAACTCTGTAAAGTAATTATCCTTCAATAAATAAATATATTTAAAAAATAAAAAAAAGAAAATATAGATGTGATTGCAGAACAGACTAACCTCTTGTATTACAACTTTCCTGATTTGGGGGTCAATCTTTTTTATTTCCTTGAGCTACTCTTTCCATTGAGTGTTTAGCAAGTATCATGTGAGGATAAGGCAGTACAGTGGTAAAGAATCTGCCTGCCATCATAGGAGATGCAAGAGACTTGAGTTTGATCCCTGGCTGGAGGAATGAATGGCGATGCTCTCCAATATTCTTGCCTGGGAAATCCCCTGCCAGTCTCCACTGTCCATGGGGTTGCAAAGAGTCAAATATGACTGAATGCACACACACAGACACATGTGAGGATGAATCAGGGTTTCTCAGTCTCAGCACCACCAGTATTTGAGGCTGGGTGACTCCAGCTAGTGACTGTTTTCTGCATTGTAGGATGTTTAGCACTTCCCTGGCCTCCCTCCACTCAATGCCAGGAGGAGCCCTCTCCCTAGCAGTGACAAACAAAAATGTCTCCAGACATCATGGTCATCAAATGTCCCCGGAATGATCAGCATCACCCACATGCAGAACCACTTACCTCTTTGGATTCAAATGCTGATACATTCTTATTTCTGTCAGGGATTTGTGAGGTATATAAATGGCATTGTTTATATTGGCTATGTGGAATCACTTTGAAATGTTCTTACTTGGATTTCAAAATACAGATAAAAATTGATGCTGTGTAATTTGGTATCATAATTCCTGAATTTAAGAAAAAAACTAGCTGTTATAGTTTCTTCTGTTGTTGGAAATCCATCATTAATCACAAACAAGTCAGCTAATTCAGCTGCCCCCACTTTTTGCTGGTCATTTAAAACAAACTTAATTTTCTTCAACATTAATTTTCCCTTATTCTGCTTCTTCATAACAAGCTTTTGGTTGAGTTCTCTTTATATGTTCTCTCTCTTCAACCTAACTGCAAACCACTTGAAAGCATTTTTGCTTTAACATACATTTCCTAAAAGTATACTTCAAAAAGGGTTGATACATGCCATTTGATTAAAATAAAATCATACTAAACTTTATACAATGGCGTTTCTATTCAAATCCATATGAGAACATGTGCTCAGTGCTTTGCTCACGTGCAGTCATATATGACTTTTTGCCATTCCCTGAAATGTAGCCCCCCAGGGTCTCCTGCCACGGGATTTCCCAGGCAAGAATACTAGAGTCGGTTACCACTTCCTTCTCCAGAGGATCTTCCCAACCCACTGGTTGAAATGGCATCTCCTGCATTGGCAGGTGGGTTCTTTACCACTGCGCCACCTGAGAAGCGTACCCAACATGCACACACTTAAAACATAAATAATACTAGTGATTTAAACCATTTTTAAATGTATGGAAGAGTATTATTTTGTATAGTGGTACTTTTAGTAATAGATAGATGATAATCCATTTATTGAGAATTATTAGTAATTAGGAAATCGTTTCTTTCTGAATATCTAATTGTTTCTACTTGTATTTCAAACTCTTTTTCAAATAACTATAGAAAATTTAAGTACAAAATGAGATTTTGCTTCTTTGATCTTGGAAATTTTGTTTGTATTCTCTTAGATATTCAAGCTAAAACATGTCATTCAGAAACCTGGATAATCTGTAGAAGCAATATGGAAAATTATAGCTTCTAAAAGTTTTTGAATAAAAATAGAATCATGTAGTTAAGTGAATGCATCAGAGTTAAGTGATATATATGATGTTGAGAATTAATTTTATATAACTAATAAGATGGACATTGATCTCTATTATTTATGGGAATAAATAGAACACATAAACTTCATCTTTTTCATTTGTCAGCTGGTGCTGCCATCTGCCTACCCAGGTACATGGAAAATGTGGGTAAAGGCCCAGGAGCATCCTCCCAGAAACCCACTTGCCTGTTGGGCCGTCTGCTCTGGAAATTGTAGTCGGTACTCAGTTGGTCTGCAACAGTCCCCAGCCCTGGCCCATCAGAGCCACATCTGGGGCACTGTCTGGAGAAGGGTTGATTTTAGTACTCTTACAGAATGCTTCTTCCTTCTGTCCTACATTTCTACTTAGATTTCTTTTTTCCCTCTTCTCTCATCTATGAGACCTTCTCATCATGGGGTGTCAAATGGCCAGAATTACATCTAAGACAAAGGTTTTTTTCTTTTATTTCTGTTGCTTTCTTTAATTAAAAAAATAGTCAATTTCTGGCCTAATGGTATCAAAGCAGTTGGAGGTTTTCTTACCCTTTCTTGGATTCTTTTTGTAGATGAGAAAATGCAATATCTCTCAGATGGATAGAAAATCCTAACAAAAGTATCCTTCATATGGAAATTATTTGTCTCATCTTTTACTGGGAAAATAGTGCTAGGGCTGAGGAAGGGTGTTTCATCGTCAAAGCACTTTATAATTGAGCATTTAGAGGACTTGAGTTGCTTTTCATCCTCTTCCGGGAGGTCAAACTGCAAAAGCCATTTAATCCAGTTATTTGACTTTTTCTTTCTCATCAATACTGGAAGCAAATTGTTGGCATAAATGACTTTTCTTAACAGACACATTACTGACCTTTTGCCAAGAAAAAAAGTTCATCGTGTAGACACTTTAATGCATTTTGCTATAATTCACCAAGTTGTGGGAGAAACTGTCCCTACATTTGCACACTTTTGGAACTCTGAAACCTGTTCTGTTTATCATTGTTATTGGTACTATTGTCATACGGGCTTACTGCTATTCAGTCATTATACTTTTGCACTTCTGGAATGATCGACTTTCAGGCAAGCCGTGCAGAAAGCACTCCTACTCCCTTAAATATAAAAGAACTACAACATCTTCAGCTGGCAGCAATTTTAAGCTTGCCATTTGACTGAATCTGAGGGGAAGTGCTTTAAGCAAATTAAATGACTCATTGTTATTCCCTGAGTCATGACTGTATTTATCAGCAACTTATAAGGCGGAGGAAGACGTGGTTCTTCCCCTGAATTCCCACTTACTCACGCACTTATAACGCAGTTCTCTAAATATATCATTGTACCAAAGCAACTGTTGTATACCAAGTTACATGAAAAGGAAGGAAGAAAAAATCCACCCAAGCATGTGGGGTTCCCTCACCTCTGTTTCTTGAAAGCAGGAAACGACTATAACACATAGAGAAATCTGAATGACCATTAATGGGGAAATGGGTAAGTAAATTGTGATGCATTCATATAATAGTATTAAACAGTCATTTAAAATTAAGTGTAGTACAAGGATAATGGCCTAATGGCATAGGGAAATACCTTATGGTATAAAATTATTTTAAAATTCAGGATATAATCTATTTGCCCTGATTGATTTTAACTGTTTAAGTGTATATGCATAGAAAATAAATAGAAAGTAAATTCAACAAAATGTTTGCAAAGGCCATAAGGGTTCTGTGTATGATACCACTTTTATTTATGTGTCTTTCAAAATTTCTACTTAATTTCTTAATTCAGTTTTGGGAAAGGAAAAGAAAAACCTTTATTAGATGATATTTTGATAAAGGGACACTGTGAATAATAAAATGTTCTGCAATTCTAAATACAGAACATATTAGAGATTAAGGTGTTTCACCTCGAGCCAGACATCCTGGAATGTGAAGTCAAGTGAGCCTTAGGAAGCATCACTATGAACAAAGCTAGTAGAGGTGATGGCATTCCAGGTGAGCTATTTCAAATCCTGAAAGATGATGCTGTGAAAGTGCTGCACTCAATATGCCAGCACATTTGGAAAACTCAGCAGTGGCCACAGGACTGGAAAATGTGTTTTCATTCCAATCCCAAAGGAAGGCAATGCCAAAGAATGCTCAAACTACTGCACAATTGCACTCATCTCACACGATAGTAAAGTAATGCTCAAAATTCTCCAAGCCAGGCTTCAGCAATACGTGAACTGTGAAATTCCAGATGTTCAAGCTGGTTTTAGAAAAGGCAGAGGAACCAGTGATCAAATTGCAAACATCCGCTGGATCATTAAAAAAGCAAGACAGTTCCAGAAAGACATCTATTTCTGCTTTATTGACTATGCCAAAGCCTTTGACTGTGTGGATCACAATAAACTGTGGAAAATTCTGAGAGAGATGGGAATACCAGACCACCTGACCTGCCTCTTGAGAATCCTGTATGCAGGTCAGGAAGCAACAATTAGAACTGGACATGGAACAACAGACTGGTTCCAAGTAGGAAAAGAAGTACATCAAGGTACATATGCCACCCTGCTTCTTTAACTTATATGCAGAGTACATCATGAGAAACGCTGGGCTGAAGTAAGCACAAGCTGGAATCAAGATTGCTGGGAGAAATATCAATAAGCTCTGATATGCAAATGACACCACCCTTATGGCAGAAAGTGAAGAGGAACTAAAAAGCCTCTTGATGAAAGTGAAAGAGGAGAGTGAAAAAGTTGGCTTAAAGCTCAACATTCAGAAAACTAAGATCATGGCATCTGGTCCCATCATTTCATGGGAAATAGATGGGAAAACAGTGGAAACAGTGACTGACTTCATTTTTTGGGGGGCTCCAAAATCACTGCAAATAGTGATTGCAGCCATGAAATTAAAGCACTCTTACTCCTTGGAAGGAAAGTTATGACCAACCTAGACAGCATATTAAAAAACAGAGACATTACTTCGTCAACAAAGGTCTGTCTAGTCAAGGCTATGGTTTTTCTGGTCGTCATGTATGGATGTGAGAGTTGGACTATAAAGAAAGCTGAGGACCCAATAATTGATGCTTTGGAACTGAGATGTTGGAGAAGACTCTTGAGAGTCCCTTGGACTGCAAGGAGACCCAACCTGTCCATCCTAAAGGAGATCAGTCCTAGGTGTTCATTGGAAGGACTGATGCTGAAGCTGAAACTCCAATACTTTGGCCACCTCATGCAAAGAGTTGACTCATTGGAAAGGACCCTGATGCTGGAAGGGATTGGAGGCAGGAGGAGAAGGGGACGACAGAGGATGAGATGGCTGGATGGCATCACCAACTCAATGGACATAAGTTTGGGTAAACTCCAGGAGTTGGTGATGGACGGGGAGGCCTGGTGTGCTGTGATTCATGGGGTCACAAAAAGTCGGACACGACTGAGCCACTGAACTGAACTGAACGGAAAAGCTTCCCTGGTGGCATTAGTGGTAAAGAACCCACCTGCTAATGCAAGAGACGCAAGAGATGTGGGTTTGATCTCTGGGTTGGGAAGATCCCCTGGAGAAAGAAATGGCAATCCATGCTAGTATTCTTGCCTGGAGAAGTCCAACAGAGGAACCTGGCAGGCTGTCGTCCACAGGGTCAAAAAGAGTCAGACGCAACTGAGTGACTTAGCACACCCATTATCATTGAGAAGCCACAGGAATTTTTGATATTTGTCTTGAGCTGACTCTTGTAAGTAAAAAGATTGAGGTGAAACAGAAAATTAATTCCTTTACCTGCGAAAGGTGTTGAGACCCTATGGAGATCTGAGCACAGGTGTTTACCAATCATTTAAAATGAAAGAAATCACCAAATTCCGTTTTGATCAAAATAAAAATTTTGAGTATTTCCAATCGTAAATTTAACTTAAATGCATTTAATCTGATCCAATTCAGTTCATTTTAGTTCAATCTAACAAATATTTATTGAAAATTATATCTGCCTGCCTGTGTACTAGGAACTGGGAATACCAGGGGAGTAAGAGAGGAAATCATCTTCCCTGCTGGCTCAGTGGTAAAGAACCTGTCTGCCAGTGTAGGAGATGCCAGTTCGATCTCTGGGTTGAGAAGATCCCCTGGAGAAGGAAATGGCAACTCACTCCAGTATTTTTGCCTGGAGAGTCCCATGGACATAGGAGCCTGGCAGGCTACAGTCTATGCGGTAGCAAAGAGTCAGACACGACAGTGCCGAAAAAGCAACAAAGAGAGGAAAAACTGTCTTCACAGACCTTACACACTAGTCATTCATGCAGTCTCATTCTGCTGTGGTTAGGTCAGGAGAGAAAGAGTGAAGGACAGAGTGCAGAATTCTCAGAGGAACTCAGAGACCTGACCCCTCACCTGGAACCAACTGGCCCTGAAGTATTTGCAAGAAGCAAGTAGGACATAGATAATGATTGTATGTGTGTATATGTGTACACATACATGTGTTGGGGACCAAGAGGCTTGGGAACTCGGTTGAGAATAAGGACTACTTGCAAAGTGCAGATAAAAAGAGATGGAGCTTTAAAAAGGGGAAGCAAGTTTGGTTTGGTTCAAACTCAGAGTCTGAATTAGCAACTAAAAGAGAAGAGATTAAAGAAGTAGAAAGAGAAACCAGAGCCTACTATACAGAGTGAAGTAAGCCAGAAAGAAAAACACCAATACAGAATACTAACGCACACATATGGAATTTAGAAAGATGGTAATGATAACCCTGTACGCGAGATAGCAAAAGAGACTCAGATGTATAAAACAGTCTTTTGGACTCTGTGGGAGAGGGAGAGGGTGGGATGATTTGGGAGAATGGCATTGAAACATGTATAATATCATATATGAAATGAATCACCAGTCCAGGTTTGATGCATGATACTGGATGCTGGGATGACCCAGAGGGATGGTACCAGGAAGGAGGAGGGAGGGGAGCTCAGGATGGGGAACACGTGTATACCTGTGGCAGATTCATGTTGATGTATGGCAAAACCAATACAATATTGTAAAGTAATTAACCTCCAATTAAAATAAATAAATTTATATTTTAAAAAAATGAAGTAGAAAGGATGTCTATATAGTTTAAGAATTAGAGTTCATCTTCCAGGAAATGAGAAGATATTTAAGGGTTTCAATAGGAAAATAATTTGCTTAGATCTGTTTTAAGAGGACTATCCCAAGCTTTCTGTATATTATTTTATTCATATAAAATTTTTTTTCTAAATATGTAATCATGCTAAGTATATTGTGCTTTTCAAGTTAATCCTGTCTCATATTCTAATACTCTTCTTTAAAAGCTGGATTTATTCTCTTAACATAGAGTTTAGGATTACTAATCTCAAATGAGAAAAACTAGAGAAACCTCAAATATTACATCTAGGCATAGGATCAGGGTCTGTGTTGCTGAATTGAAATTGATGCATTTCAGTATCTCGAAGGCAGTTGAAAATGCTTTCATTTTAAAGAAGAGTTAGAGAAATCTCTTATTTTTGAATAACACAAGAGTGATATAAAAGGACTTTTCTCCACCTCCACGTTCTTCTGCATCTGCCTCCCTTTTTCCATCTCTCTTTTCCTTTTTTTTTCCTTTCTCGTTTCCCTCCTAGTTATCTTCTTCCTTTCTTTCTTTTAATATTTTCTAAATGTATCATTAGAAGATGC
>SJYQ01002813.1:373008-388500 GCA_006410935.1 Redunca redunca
AGACATTTCTCCAAAGAAGACATACAGATGGCTAACAAACACATGAAAAGATGCTCAACATCACTCATTATCAGAGAAATGTAAATCAAAACCACAATGAGGTACCATTTCACACCAGTCAGAATGGCAGTGATCCAAAAGTCTACAAGCAATAAATGCTGGACAGGGTGTGGGGAAAAGGGAACCCTGTTACACTGTTGGTGGGAATGCAAACTAGTACAGCCACTATGGAGAACAGTGTGGAGATTCCTTAAAAAATTGCAAATAGAACTGCCTTATGACCCAGCAATCCCACTGCTGGGCATACACACCGAGGAAACCAGAATTGAAAGAGACATGTGTACCCCAATGTTCATCGCAACACTATTTATAATAGCCAGGTCATGGAAACAACCTAGATGTCCATCAGCAGAAGAATGGATAAGAAAGCTGTGGTACATGTACACAGTGGAGTTATTAGTTCAGTTCAGTCGCTCAGTCATGTCCGACTCTTTGCGACCCCATGAATCGCAGCACGCCAGGCCTCCCTGTCCATCACCAACTCCCAGAGTTCACTCAGACTCACGTCCTTTGGGTCAGTGATGCCATCCAGCCATCTCATCCTCGGCCATCCCCTTCTCCTCTTGCCCCCAATCCCTCCAGCATCAAAGTCTTTTCCAATGAGTCAATCTTCGCATGAGGTGGCCAAAGTACTGGAGTCTCAGCTTTAGCATCATTCCTTCCAAAGAAATCCCAGGGCTGATCTCCTTCAGAATGGACTGGTTGGATCTCCTTGCAGTCCAAGGGACTTTCAAGAGTCTCCTCCAACACCACAGTTCAAAAGCATCAGTTCTTCAATGCTCAGCCTTCTTCACAGTCCAACTCTCACATCCATACATGACCACTGGAAAAACCACAGCCTAGCCTAGACGGACCTTAGTCGGCAGAGTAATGTCTCTGCTTTTGAATATGCTATCTAGGTTGGTCATAAGTTTTCCTCCAAGGAGTAAGCGTCTTTTAATTTCTTGGCTGCAATCACCATCTGCAGTGATTTTAGAGCCCCAAAAAATAAAGTCTGACACTGTTTCCACTGTTTCTCCATCTACTTCCCATGGAGCGATAGGACCGGATGCCATGATCTTTGTTTTCTGAATGTTGAACTTTAAGCCACCTTTTTCACTCTCCTCTTTTACTTTCATCAAGAGGCCTTTTAGTTCCCCTTCACTTTCTGCCATAAGGGCAGCCATTAAAAAGAATACATTTGTATCAGTTCTAATGAGGTGGATGAAACTGGAGCCTATTATACAAGAGTGAAGTAAGCCAGAAAGAAAAACACCAATACAGCATACTAACACATATATATGGAATTTAGAAAGATGGTAATGATAACCCTGTATGCAAGACAGCAAAAGAGACACAGATGTATAGAACAGTCTTTTAGACTCTGTTGGAGAGGGAGAGGGTGGGATGATTTGGGAGAATGGCATTGAAACATATATACTATCATGTAAGAATCAGCAGTCTATGTTCGATACAGGATACAGCATGCTTGGGGCTGGTGCATGGGGATAATCCAGAGAGACGATATGGGGTGGGAGATGGGAGGGGGTTTCAGGATTGGGAACTCATGTACATCTGTGGCTGATTCATGTCAATGTATTGCAAAACCAATACAGTATTGTAAAGCAAAATAAAGTAAAAACTAAAATAAAAAAACGATCACAGCACATTTCTGGTATTTTTTAGATTAATAAGTACGTAGATAGATTCATACATACATAAAACACTCAAAAGCATATGTGCTCATACTGGAGTGATATTAAGGACTATTTCATCTTCTCTCGACAAACTTTTCTACTCCAAATATCTTTGAAACAACAAAATTAACATTTTTTAAAACTTTATTTTGGAGTTATTTTTCACTTCACTTTCCCTACTCAGTCTTAAGAAGACAAAAAATATGTAATAGTGTGTTTGTAGAATTTGGGATGAGCAGTAGGGACTTCAGTGGTTCTAGGTTTTAATTGGAATTCAATATATATTTTTAAAATGTTACGATGATCATAATACTGTCAGGTGTTATGGTGATCAGAGACAAAAATGAACATAGTGTCAGACCTGTAAATATTTATCCTATAATATCCAAATATTTATCCAATAAAAGTGTCCTGATAGCTCAGCAGGTAAAGAATCTGCCTGCAATGCCAGAGACACAGGAGGTGTGCCTTCGATCCCTGGGTCACCAAGATCCCGTGGAGGAGGAAATGGCAATGCATTCTCACCTGAAAAATCCCATGGACAGAGGAGTCTAGCAGGCTACAATCCACAAGGTTGCAAAGAGTCAGACATGACTGAGCGACTAACAGACACACGCACACATAGTAAGAAACTAAGCATGCGTTAAGAGTCAGAGGAGAGGAGTTCCACACCTATTTGAGAATATCAGACACAAATACATAGAGAGAATGGTTTTTGAAATGGGCCTTGATGAAAAGGTAGAATTTCAAGAGATAGAGATGTGGGTATCAGAGAATGCATCAAACAAAAGGATCAACAATAAAAGCAAACACACAAAAAGCAACCAGGAAACAAAAATACAGTGTTTCTGTATTTGTGTTTTTGTCTTTTATATTGCACCAAAAGACAATAACAGTACAAAGTTGTAGCATAGGTTAACTGAGTGTAGATTATATGAAGAGAGTAAGCACAATCTGTATAAGGTAGCAAAGATTCTAGTGCCGGATTATGAAGGACCTAGTTCCTACTTCTTATGAATGCTTCTAATTTAATATGTAGCAGAGAAACTTTAAAGAATTTTGAACAGAAGAGTGAAGTGACTGGTTGGAACCCAACAGCAAATTGTAAGATGGATTGAGAAAGGAGTCTGTAGAGACCTCAGAGCAGTTAGGACTCTTGAAATATTCAGTTGAGAATTTTGTTAAGAACTCAGTGTCAGGAAAGAGATAAGATAAAACTTTATTTGCATAATGAATTCATGAATTTCAGCTACTTAATTGTACTTCAATTCAAATTCAAAAACTGGTACAAATACAGTGTTGCATCAGAAATAAGCATGCTGCATAGTTGAAAGAAATGATCAGTGTTTCTTGGTTGGCATTTCTTCTTGCATTCTATTTAAATAAACACGTAAGCAATTAAAAGTCTGAAAGTACTCTTAATTAAAGCATATATTCAGATTTCTGAATATATATACTTAGAGATAAAGATAGAGGAGGAGGAGGAGAGAGAGGCAGAGAGAGAGAGAAAACACTGTATTGGGATCAAATTTGATGAAAATATTGCTAGAGCACATAGTTCAATTCCCTTTTCAGAAAACTGACTTCATCAGCATGTTCTCTTTGTTGTTATTGACTAAAAATTCAAGAATTAGATTTTTAAATTATACTTATTTTTTGTTTATTTGAAACTGCTGTAGTCCAGGGGAAATTTCTCTCAAATAGGAAGAAGTTATCTGTGTCTCTAAAATTCGTATGAAATTTGAGACAACATCCCTCAAGTTCTTGGCTACTGATCCATCACCTTTAAGTTATTACCAGATAGCATGTAAATACAAAGCAAAATGCTAACCTTTTTGATTCTGCAGACATTAAAATGAAACTCCACTAGTCATTTTTGCAGTTAAACAGTATTTTTATCTTCTACTCTTGAGATGCAAACTGACTCTCCAGTTTTCAGTGCTTCAATATATTTTTGTCCACACTAGCCTAGATGCAGTATACGTAAATATTCTTTTGTTTAAAAGACTGAACTAAGATCTGAATCAATCTCATGAAGAATTATTTTGTTTCTGTTTTAAATATTTAACATTTCATTCTTTTTTAAGGAATGAAATGTAAATATTGTAATTAGTGCATTCTAATGAAAATTCAGGCATACAACAATGAAACTGTTTTCTGAAAGTCTTAAAATATTAAAAACTGAAATGAGCCCAATCCTATACAAGCTCTTGCTTCAAACTAATTATGTTTTTAATTTGCCCTTTCAATTTATAGTAGACAGATCCTGCTTAACCCAAATTTCAGTCAAACTGACAACTCTTCCTTCCTCATAAATTGCTAGGTGGGAAGTTGTAGCCATGGTTCTAAACCTGCTATTGTTGTTTTTGTTGCTGTGTTGTGCACAGTTGTTTTGTTGTTTCCACCTGTTTGTGATCTTCCAGGCTCACATCTCATGGACTGTACCCTCCAGGCTCCTCTATCCATGGGATTTTCCAGGCAAGAATACTGGAGCTCAATACACACTCCAAGAATACATTTCCTTCTCCAGTGGAACTTTCTGACCCAGAGATCAAACCCACGTCTCCTGCATTGGCGGGTGGATTTTTTATCACTGAGCCACCTGGGAAGACCCTTGCTGATTTTAAAATGACCCATTTATTTTTGTGTATCAATCAGATTGAGATCTTCTGGTGCTTGAAGCACCTTCTTTCACATTCTTTAAAAATACCATTTCTCCTTTTCCTAATTAGTTAAGGATTTTTTACTCTCTCTTCACTTATAGAAACAGAGGTAGGCATTCACTAACATACTACAAGCATTTTTTAAAAGGAAGATTATCAAAAATAAATAAAAACATGACAGCCATATTTCCAAGCAAAAAACATAACAATACCAAATTTATTTCATATAGAATCATTGCAATGTGGTAAATAATTTCTTCATGGTGAAATAAATGTTTATTTTTGAACATCTAGTTTGATCATGTTGCATTAACATTCTTTACTCATATATACACAATACTTTGAACTTACATAATTTTCAATAAGTAAGAAAATAAGTATGAAAAATCATACGATAAGGAAACTGAGTGGAGATGTAGATCAATTACCTACATCTTTCTAACTTTCATATCTAATCCATTGGGTCCTGTGGAGTTTAGCTTTTAAATACCTCTTGGTATGTCCAAGTCGCTCTGTGGCCATCTCTACCACCCAAACCCAAGATGCTAAACTCTTGTGAGTTACCACAGAAGATATTCTTTCAAACTTGGAATCTGTTTTCTACAATGTAGCCAGAGTAATCTTTATAAAGTTCATATCTGGTTATGTCACAGTTCAACTTAGAACTGTTTAATTTCCTATTGCTTTAGGTTACTCCTTAATGTGATTCCATCTTATTGTTCTGACCCATCCCTATCTCTGCCCTCTGGGCCCAATGGTTCTTTTTCAGTCTTTAGCATTCACTATGCTTACCCCAGGACCTTCACATAAGAAATTTTTATTCATTTGGAATGCCTTTTCTTTTCCCATAGTTTAACCAATTCTTACTTACTTTTCTACATTTCTTTATTCTTTCTGAGCTCTCAGAATGGTCAAGTTCTTTCAACACACTCAGAATACCTCATGTGTAATTTGATGTTTACTTATGAAGTTATTTGATAAATTAGTCTCTGCTTTTTTTTTTGATTAAGTTATAATTTCTACAAGGACAGAATTCTTGTCTGTTTATTTTTGTGTACCTGGTATATTGTAAGCATTCAGTAAATAATTTCCTGAATAAATAAATGAGAATAAACATAAATCCAGCACCGACCCATTTAAAGAACTAACTATAAAAAAAGTATGAAGTCCTTTAGACCTCTCCTCTCTGTGCCTCTCTGCTCTTGGTCATTCCTGCCCTTACCCTGTATACTTTATCCCCTAGGAGATATCTGCAGTTTCAAATGGTCTACCCTTTCCTACGTCTAGGCTTTTATACTTGCTGTTCATGTTTTCTTGAACACTTCCTTGTACTCAGGCTTCACTCTTATTTTTAATTTAACCTCTGCTGAGATTCCCTGCCCCCAGTGAGTTGATTTGGTGCCACATTATATTCTCCCAGTCTACCTCCATATAAGACCACATACACCACAGAATGTACCTGTCTGTCTAGAGTATAGTATAAGGGTTGAAAGGCAAGGGCTTTTAAGCAATTCATAGTCTCTCTCAACTCCTCCTCCAAATCATGCTTAATAATTTAGATAAAAGCTAGATTCTAGTTATGACATAATTTCAAGACTGGTTCACTAAAGCCTGTTCTTTCTCAGACTTCCTCCCACAGGTCCACCTTCACCAATGGAGAAATGAAGAGCAGGGAGAACTAGGAAAAACAGTATATATACTGTAATTGGCAGTATCTTAAAGTTGGATATGACCATAATCATCAAAGGGGCTTTTATAATTCTCCAAAATGTTTTATCACACAGATATAAACACGATTTAGTTATGAATTGTATCTAGGTCTGCAGCTGAGTATATACAATTCCCAACAAAGTATGAGCTATATATTACCTATATATATATATAATTTTGAAAAAGAGGCATGTTTAAGTCAAGATGCAAGTATATTTATAAAAACAAAAATGAAGCAAGATGATTTTTTAAAAATTTAGATGGCTCAAATGTGTATCCAATATTAAAATCTATAGCTAGAAAAAAATGACTGTTATAAAACTATAGAAAAGAAAATGCTCTGGTTGTTGTTCTTATTTAACCACTAGGTTGTGTCGGATTCTTTTGCAACTCCATGGACTGCAGCATGCCAGGCTCCTCTGTCCTCCACTGTCTCCTGAGTTTGCTCAGATTCATGTCCATCGAGTCAGTGATGCTTTCTAACCATTTCTTCCTCGGCTGCCACCTTCTCCTTTGCCTTCAGTTTTTCCCAGCTTCAGGGTCTTTTGCAATAGGTCACCTCTTCACATCAGGTGACCAAAGTATTGGAGTGTCAGTTTCAGCATCAGTCCTTCTGATGAATATTCTCCTTCCATTGAATATTCAGGGTTGATTTCGTTTAGTATTGACTTGTTTGATCTCCTTACAGTCCAAGAGACTCTGAAGAGTCTTCTCCAGTACCACAATTTGAGAGCATCAGTTCTTCAGCAATCAGCCTTCTTTATGGTCCAGCTCTCACATCCATACACAACTACTGGAAAAACTATCACTTTGACTATACGGACCAAAGTGATGTCTCTGCTTTTGAATATTCTGTCTAGGTTTCTCATAGCT
Source organism: Redunca redunca (assembly GCA_006410935.1). Taxonomy (NCBI): domain Eukaryota; kingdom Metazoa; phylum Chordata; class Mammalia; order Artiodactyla; family Bovidae; genus Redunca; species Redunca redunca. The sequence goes on from SJYQ01002813.1 coordinate 379,991, forward strand.
TTTCTTCCAAGGAGTAAGCATCTTTTAATTTCAAGGCTGTACTTACCATCTGCAGTGATTTTAGAGCCCAAGAAAATAAAATCTGTCACTGCTTCCATTTTCCCCCTTCTATTTGCCATGAAGCGATGGAATCAGATGCAATGATCTCCATTTTTTAAATGTTGAGTTTCAAGCTAGCTTTTTCACTCACCTCTTTCACTTTTATCAAGAGGCTGTTTAGTTCCGTTTTGATTTCTGCCATTAGAGTGGTATCATCTGCATAACTGAGGTTGTTGATATTTTTGTCCTGGCAGTCTTGACTCCAGCTTGTGGTTTATCCAGTCCAGCATTTCACATAGTGTACTCTGCATAGAAGTTAAATAAGCAGGATGACAACATAGCCTTGTCATACTCCTTTCTCAATTTGGAACCAGTTAGTTGTCCCATGTCCAGTTCTAACTGTTGCTTCTTGACCTGCATATAGTTTTCTCAGGAGACAGGTAAGGTGCTCTGGTACTCCCATTGCTTTAAGAATTTTCCACAGTTGGTTGTGATCCACACAGTCAAAGGCTTTAGCATAGTCAATCAAGCAGAAGTCGATGTTTTTCTGGAACTACTTTGCTTTCTCCATGATTCAACTGATGTTGGCAATTTGATCTCTGGCTCCTCTACCTCTTCAAAACTGAGCTTGAACATCTGGAAATTCTCGGTTCACATATTGCTGAAGCCTTGCTTGAAGGATTTTGAGCATAGCCTTACTAGAACATGAAGTGAGTGCAACTGTATCTTAGTTTGAACATTCTTTGACATTGCCCTTCTTTGGAATTGGAATGAAAACTGACATTTTCCAGTCCTGTGGCCACTGCTGAGCTTTCTAAATTTGCTGACATATTGAGTGCAGCACTTTAACAGCATCTTCTCTTAAGATTTTAAATAGCTCTGCTGAAATTCCCTCAATTCCACTAGTTTTGTTCATAGCAATGCTTGCTAAGGCCCATTTGACTTCACACTGCAGGATATCCAGCTCTAGTGAGTGACCACACCATCTTGGTTACCTGGGTCATTAAGGACTTTTTAGTATAGTTCTTTTGTGTATTATAGCCACCTCTTTTTAATCTCTTCTGCTTCTGTTAGGTCTGTGCCATGTCTGTATTTTATTGTGCCCATCCTGCATGAAATGTTCCTTTGATATATCCAGTTTTCTGGAAGAGATCCCTAGTCTTCCCTATTCTATTATTTTCCTCTTTATTTTCATTGTTCATTTAAGAAGGCCTTCAATCTCTCCTTGCTGTTCTCTATAACTCTGCATTCAGTTGGGTATACCTTTCCATTTCTTCCTTGCCTTTCATTTCTCATCTTTCCTCAGCTATCTATAATCCCTCCTCAGACAACCACTTTGCCTTCTTGCATTTCTTTTTCTTGGGGATGGTTGTGGTCACTGCCTCCTGTATGTTACAAACCTCCATCCATCATTATTCAGACACTTTGTCTACCAGATCTAATCCCTTGAATCTATCCATTACCTCCACCTGTGTAATCATAAGGGATCTGATTTAAGTCCTACCTGAATGGCCTTCAATTTAATGCTGAATTTTGCAATAAGGAGCTCATGATCTGAGCCACAGTCAGCTCCAGGTCTTGTTTTTGCAGACTGTATTGAGCTTCTCCATTTTCAGCTGCAAAGAACAGGATCAGTCTGATTCCAGTATTGACCATCTGGTGATGTCCAGATTTAAATATGTCTTAGGTTGTTGGAAAAGAGTGTTTGCCATGACCAGTGTGTTCTCTTTACAAAGCTCTGTTACCATTTGCCCTGGTCTATTTTATATTCCAAGGCCAAACTTGACTGTTATTCCAGGTATCTCTTGACTTCCTACCTTTGCATTCTTATTCCCTATGATGAAAAGGATATTTTTTTTTAGTATTAGTTCTAGAATGTCTCATAGGTCTTCATAGAACTGTTCGGCTTCAGCTTCAGTGGCTGGGGCATAGTCTTAGATTACTGTACTATTGAATGGTTTACCTTGGAAATGAACTGACGTCATTCTGTCATTTTTGAGGTTGCACCCAGGTACTGCATTTTGGACTCTTTTGTTGATTATGGGGACTGCTCCACTTCTAAGGGATTCTTACCCACAGTAGTAGGTGTAATGGTCATCTGAATTAAATTCCCCCATTCCTATCCATTTTAGTTCACTGATTCCTAAAATGTCAATATTTAATCTTGCCATCTCCTGCTTAACCTCTTCCAGTTTACCTCATATCATGGACCTAACATTCCAGCTTCCCATGTAATCTTATTCATTACAGCATCAGACTTTACTTTCACCAGCAGACACATCCACAACTGAGCATTGTTTCACTTTGGTCCAGGTACTTCATTCTTTCTGGAGCTATTACTAATTGCCCTCTGCTCTTTCCCAGTAACATATTGGATACCTTCCAAACTGGGGGTCTCATCCCCTGGTGTCATATCTTTTTGCATTTTCACACTGTTCATGGGGTTCTTCAGGCAAGAAAACTTGAATGAGCTGTCGTTTACTCCTCCAGTGGACCACATTTTGTCAGAACTCTTCACTATGACCCATCTTGGGGGCCCTGCATGGCTTGGCTCATAACTTCACTGAGTTATGCAAGCCCATTTGCCATGACAAGGTTGTGATTCATGAATGCTTATGGTGTGTTAAATTTAAACAGGATAGAATATATTCAACTCTATAAAATGTGAAAAAATATGTAAAACTAAAAGAATAGTGACTTTATAAATAATATTTTATTTTTAGTTTTCCAAATTGTTTTTCACAAGGTTATTGCTGGGAGAAATATCAATAACCTCTGATATGCAGGTGACACCACCCTTATGGCAGAAAGTGAAAAGGAGTTGAGGACCCTCTTGATGAAAGTGAAAGAGGAGGGTGGAAAAGTTGGCTTAAAGTTCAACATTCAGAAAACTAAGATCATGGCATCTGGTCCCATCACTTCATGGCAAATAGAGAGGGAAGCAATGAAAACAGTGACAGACTTTATTTTTTAGGGCTCTAAAATCACTACAGATGGTGACTGCAGCCATGAAATTAAAAGACGCCTGCTTCTTGAAAAAAAAGCTATGACCAACCTAGACAGCATATTTAAAGCAGAGATATCACTTTGCCAACAAAGGTCCGTCTGGTCAAAGCTATGGTTTTTCCAGCGGTCATGTATGGATGTGAGAGTTGGACTGTGAAGAAAGCTGAGCACTGAAGAATTGATGCTTTTGAACTGTGGAGTTGGAGAAGACTCTTGAGAGTCCCTTGGACTGCAAGGAGATCCAATCAGTCCATTCTAAAAGAGATCAATCCTAAGTGTTTATTGGAAGGACTGATGTTGAAGCTGAAACTCCAATACTTTGGCCACCTGATACGAAGAACTGACTCATTTGAAAGGACCCTGATTGAAAGGGAAAGACTGAAGGCAAGAGGAGAAGAGGATGACAGAGGATCAGATGGTTGGGTAGCATCACCGACTCAATGGACATGAGTTTGGATAAACCCCAGAAGTTGGTGATGGACAAGGAGGCCTGTCATGCTTCAGTTCATGGGGTCGCAAAGAGTCGGACACGACATAGCAACTGAACTGACTGACTGACTGATATTATTTATCATTTAAAATGAATATAAATGATTTTAAAGGATAAATAAACAAAAGAAAATAGTTTAACACAAAATGTCTGCATTATTGAAGTGTGTTCATAACACTACACAGAAAGAGTAGGGTTCTCAAAAAACAATGGTCATTCTATAGTAATTTTTAGACAAGTTTCATATTAAATGAGTGTGATACAAAATGTAGAATGGCATAAAAATAGAATCTGTCAGATCCTTAATCAGTAATAATAATAAAAATGAATGTGCCTTTAACTTTTTATTCATGGTAAAATGGCATCATTTTAAAGCCCCAAATGAATAGTCTCACACTTTTCCTGTTCCCTTTATTGTTTTTTCTTTAATTGGCAAGTGTTGTTTACCTTTTAGTTATAGATCAAGTTATATACTTCTGTAAACAGCTAATTTTTATTAAAAGTTTAATTTCTTTTTCCTTCTCATAATGCACTAGCGATCTCAAAGAGCACTTTCAGTATATAAGTGACTGAACTGAGTATCATATGGGCCATATCATCCATTCTCTTGGTTTCTAAGTCCCTGATAATAATACATTTTAATGTATCTTCATATGAGGAAACTGAGCCTGAGAGCCTTGGTTATTCACACAAGGCCACCCAGGTAAGAATCAATGAGATAGGAATTGGAACACAGCTCCCCAGAACTGACTCCAGCTTTCCTTTCCTTGCACCAGCTGTCTCTCTGATAAGTTAAATATTTTGTAGTGGTCACTTTTATCATCCTGAAATCAATTATGATGCTGTAGTTCTGATTTTTATCGCTAAGAAAAGGCATGATAAAGCTCTAAAGAAAGAGGTCTATAATAGCATTCATGTAGTTGGTCTCCCAGTTACCAAAATACATATTTTTACATATGGAGCACTACTCTTGGTGTTCTAGATGATGCAGTGATTAATAATATATGATTATTGTCCTCTAGGGCCTAATAAACACTTTGGAAGAAAAGACCTACAGTATGTGAGAGAAGCAGTCATTAAGGTTTTCTGGCAGCAAGCAACACAAACTGACTCAATACAACACCGCCAACTTAAGCTAAAAAATTCTTTTTGGAAGGAAATAGGAGAAACCTAAAAATCTGAAGGGAAAAAAATCCTGTAGCCAGGCCTCATAATGGACAAAAATAGAGCAACTTCAAAATTCTAACAACTATGCTATAATAGGTACCACTTATTTAGCACTTTTTCTGTGTCTGGTCTTGTTCTAAGTGTTCTACACATATTAACACCTTGAATCCACACTGCAGCACAATAAGGTATTACTATTGTTGTTATTTTAGTAGATGAAGCAATTGAGGCACAGAGAGGTTAAGCAACTTGCCCAGTCTCACCACTGTCTTCAACGTGCCACCAAAATAATGACTGAGTTCCGAAATGTTTTCATTTTTGTGACATTTCCGTCAAAATTCAGGTACAGAGGACCTAATTGGGATCATGTTCTGGACTGCAGATGAGGGATGGATAATTCCTTAAGAAGGGAATGTTACTGGAGACAATTAGGCAAATTTCACAGATGTCCACTGTATTGTAGAGATAATAAAACCAGGCTACGGGGACGGGAGATATTTTTATGTACCTGTTGAGTTACAAGCCTTGAAGTTTAAAGATACTGCCTCCTTCTGCAGGGCACACAGACCAGGGAGAACTGGACCAGTTGTTTGCTCCCCTAGTCAAGTGGATACTTCCCCAACAAAAGGAGAGGCTAGAACTGAAATCCTCGAGGATTTCAGTTTGGAAATGCTGATGGATGTGTAAAGATATCTGAGAAGTCACTCGTTTGTAAGGGTCCTGGCTGGCCTTCTTAAATGTCATGAAATTTAACTGTGAAAATGGTCATAAATGGGACACATGAATCCACATCTATCGGTGAGGTACAATGCCTTAATCCAAAAGTATCCTTGATCTGATCATACCCCATCTCCACCCTGTCACCATGCTTCTCCCACTCACACCGGGCCTCCCTCCTGGAATAAGAGAGCAGTCAACTTCAACAGCCATGTGTTCTTTTGTTCATTCAACAGATAATCACTAAGCCCACTTTACATGAACATGACACACTGATTCTATCTCCACGGAGGGGACAGGGTGGTGGAGGATATAGAATTGTAAAATGGCCATTATGAAACAGTGTGTCCCCTGTCATTGTGGGGGACACAGTGGGTACACATAAGAGGAACCTCTAACAGAACCCTGGGGAATTAGAGAGAGCTCACTGAAGGAAGGGAGTTTTGAAAGCAAAGTGTGAGGAACGAAAAGGAGCTGGGGTGGAAGTGTACCAGGCAGACGGAATATTTGGGGAGAAGATCTGGCAAAGAATTTGTGACCTGTAGTGAGAAGAAGGGAGATGAGAAGGTCCAAAAATAATCAGAGTATCACCTGGATTAAGACAAGGGCCAGAGAGAATTCAAGGAGGGTGAGACTCATAGAAGCTTAACACAACATTGTAAAGCAACTAACTATAAGGTAAGGTAAGGGGAAGTCGCTCAGTCATGTCTGACTCTTTACAACCCCACAGACTGTAGCCTATCAGGCTCTTCCGTCCATGGGATTGTCCAAGCAAGAGTACTGGAGTAAAAATTAACTTAGAAAGCGAAGGTGAGACTCCATCTTGGCAGAGAGAATCTCAGACTTTGGGAGGGGGATGATTTTAGATGAGTCTTGGAGAATGAAGTTTCAATCAGCAAAAGTGGAGGAAAGGGCACATGTTCCAGAGAAATGCTCAAGTCAGGCCAGGGCAAATACTCATTGCCCTGTTTGCTTTAAACAGTATTTTCCTGCCTAGACCATGTCTCCCAGGCTCACATTCTTTTTGCTTTCCTCTTATTCTTTCTTCAGAATTCATGTGCTTACATTCTCCATGATGTCCAGGCCAGCAAAAGGTAGCTGTGCTACTGCAGCTATTGTTCCATTCATTTTTGTACCCTCCAGGGCTTAGCATAGTTCCAAGAGCCTTTAGTGCTTTTGATGAGTCAGTTAGTTTTTTAATGAGCAAACCTATGGCAAGAGTCTGGTACAGTGGTTAGGAGTGTGGTTCCAGAGTCAGACTGTTTGGATTCAAATTCCAGTTGTGTTATGTTCTATATGTGTCTTGGGTCAATGATTTCAAACTCAGCTCCTTCATTTGTCAGGTGGGTATAGTAATAAAATCCCTAGAGTCCTTGGAAGAAAAAATTGTGGCGTATTTGGCAGAGTGCCTGCACCTAGTGATTAAGCAACACGTGTTCGTTGCTGAGAGGGTTGATATTATACTACCATCTCTCTCATGCTGTGCATATGGATGACAAAAAGATAGGGAGAATATTCAAACACTGGAAACTGGATGAAAAAGCCTTCAGACAAAGGGCAGAATGTTTCTTGACTTGGTCAAAATGACCATGAAGGTAGAGTATTACAGTTGTGCTTGTATGGCAGTCTGCTCTGTTTGATGACAGCATGGTTAGACAAGTCTGTTCTTTGTACCAGAAGCTAATGTACATCCTGGATGCAGAACACCACAGTTCAGAAGAGAATGAGTCAACATCAAAGACAGTGTATATATATATAAAATATTTTGCAAATGTTCTCTAGCATTGACTGAGCCAGAGAACCTTTGCAAAAATAAAATATATATATGTATACAAAGTCATTGTCAGGCCCCCAAGTTCTTCTAAGCTGAGGTCTTCTGAAGCTTTCTGCCCCGCCCTCATTGTGTTTTCACATGTTCCTTCAGGTCATCCTGAATTCTCTACTTTGGCATTCCACATGGACCACCTTTCCCCAGGTTTTTAACATCTTCTCCCTGCCTTGCCTCCTTCTCCAAAAAAATCTAATCAAAATTCCATTACCATAGGTGGGTTCATTCACATTTAAGTAGTAAAGAACAATATCAGTTCAGTTCAGTCACTCAGTCATGTCTGACTCTTTGCAGCCCCATGGACTGCAGGACACCAGGCTTCCCTGCCCATCATCAACACTCCAAGCTTGCTCAAACTCATGTCCATCGAGTCAGTGATGCCATCCAACCATCTCATCCTCTGTTGTCCCCTTCTCCTTCTGCCTTCAGTCTTCCCCAGAATCAGGGTCTTTTCAGTTCTTCTCATCAGGTGGCAAAAGTTTTGGATCTTCAGCTTCAGCATCAGTCTTTCCAATGAATATTCAGGACTGATTTCCTTTAAGACTGAAGGGTTTGATCTCCTTGCAGTCCAAGAGACTCTCCAACATCACAGTTCAAAAGCATCAGTTTTTCGTTGCTCAGCTTTCTTTATAGTCCAACTCTCACATCCATACATGGCTATGAGAAAACTACAGTTTTGACTATATAGACCTTTGTTGGCAAAGTAATGTCTCTGCTTTTCAATATGCTGTCTAGGTTGGTCATAGCTTTTCTTCCAAGAAGCAAGTGTTTTTTGATTTCATGGCTACAGTTACCATCTGTAGTGATTTTGGAGACCAAAAAAAATAATAAAGTCTGTCTCTGTTTCCATTGTTTCCCCAAAAAGGCAGAGGAACCAGAGATCAAATTGCCAACATCTGCTGGATCATCGAAAAAGCAAGAGAGTTCCAGAAAAACATCTATTTCTGTTTTATTGACTATGCCAAAGCCTTTGACTGTGTGCATCACAGTAAACTGTGGAAAATTCTGAAAGAAATGGGGATACCAGACCACCTGACCTGCCTCTTGAAAAACCGATATGCAGGTCAGGAAGCAACAGTTAGAACTGGACATGGAACAACACACTGGTTCCAAATAGGAAAAGGAATACATCAAGGCTGTATATTGTCACCCTGCTTATTTAACTTATATGCAGAGTACATCATGAGAAACACTGGGCTGGAAGAAACACAAGCTGGAATCAAGATTGCCGGGAGAAATATCAATAACCTCAGATATGCAGAT
>SJYQ01002813.1:403244-414186 GCA_006410935.1 Redunca redunca
AATCAAGATTGCCAGGAGAAATATCAATAACCTCAGATATGCAGATGACACCACCCTTATGGCAGAAAGTGAAGAGGAACTAAAAAGCCTCTTGATGAAAGTGAAAGAGGAGAGTGAAAATGTTGGCTTAAAGCTCAACATTCAGAAAAGGAAGATGATGGCATCTGGTCCCATCACTTCATGGGAAATAGGTGGGGAAACAGGGGAAACAGTGTCAGATTTTATATTTTTGGGCTCCAAAATCACTGCAGATGGTAACTGCAGGCATGAAATTGAAAGACGCTTACTCCTTGGAAGAAAAGTTATGAGCAACCTAGATAGCATATTGAAAAGCAGAGACATTACTTTGCCAACTAAGGGCCGTCTAGTCAAGGCTATGGTTTTTCCTGTGTCATGTATGGATGTGAGAGTTGGACTGTGAAGAAGGCTGATCACCGAAGAATTGGTGCTTTTGAACTGTGGTGTTGGAGAAGACTCTTGAGAGTCCCTTGGACTGCAAGGAGATCCAACCAGTCCATTCTGAAGGAGATCAGCCCTGGGATTTCTTTGGAAGGAATGATGCTAAAGCTGAAGCTCCAGTACTTTGGACCCCTCATGCGAAGAGTTGACTTATTGGAAAAGACTCTGATGCTGGGAAAGATTGGGGGCAGAAGGAGAAGGGGACGACCGAGGATGAGATGGCTGGATGGCATCACGGACTCGATGGACGTGAGTCTGAGTGAACTCTGGGAGATAGTGTTGGACAGGGAGGCCTGGCATGCTGCGATTCATGGGGTCGCAAAGAGTCGGACACAACTGAGCTTCTTTCACTTTCACTTAAACTCCACTAAGTACCTGCTTATGGCTTTGAACTATCCTTAACTAATCTATAGACGGTAGCAGGTTTATATTCTGAATGAATTGAAGAACTTGCTTAGTTTGTTAACATCAGTTATTACAAAACATTCCACACAAATTGTAAAGAATTCATTTTTTTCTTTCATATTTTTAATAAATGTGATCATAATAATTAAACATTCTCTTTTAGGTATTAAGCAGCTTTTTTTTTTAGGTAAAAAGCGGATTCATTTAGAGAGAAACACACTCCACAGACAGAATGTGGCCATCTCAGAGCACCAGGGTATGCAGTTGTCAGTCTTTGTAAGCAAATATTTTTATCCTGTGTCACACAAGTTAGTATTGGCTCCATGTGTGTGAGTGTGTGTGTGTATTTACTTCAGTCAAATGGCAGATTTCCAAATTTATATCTTGCTTGTAAATGTTTTCATTAGCAAATAGAAAAAATAGTTTTATTCTTATTGGCAGGTGTAGGCCACATATGTGTTTATTCTAGAATTTGCAAACTGTGACCCAGTCATTTCAATCTGAAAATTGCAACCATATGTTTTGAAGGATTTCTGGCACTAGATGGATCACTTCTAGTAAACCTTAGTAGGTAGAAAAATGGCATAGATATCACTGTGGCAGTAAAGGAATTGTGAGCAGAGAAATGCTGCACAGATGAGGACCAGAAGCTTAGCACAGTCCAAGAGATGCTCATTACCCACCTGCTGCAAGAGCCCAGACTCTGAATTCTCTTTGTCCATTTCAGTTGGAAAACTTGGACTTCATGAAGAATAACAGTTCTCTTGAAATCTCCTCTTGAAATTCTAAGCTCTTTTCAGAACCAAGAAGACTATGAGGCAAGCCCAGAAAGAGTCTTCATGGGTCAAAAGCAACCTTGAATAACACAAAGGTCATAGTTGACTAAAGTTTGGTGTTAACTCAAAGGGTTTGAACTGCATGAGTTTACTTACCTGCTAATTCTTTTTCCTCTAAACACCTACTGCGGTACTACACAATCCATGGTTGGTTCCCAGGGATGTGGAACCACATTTAAGGAGGGTCAGCTGTAAAACTGTACTCAGATTTCTGACTGTGCAAGAGGGTGGGCAATCCTAGCCCTCTTGTTCAGTGGTCAACTATATAGTAAAAGTTTCTACAAAAAGCAAAAATACTTTCTGTCACTTTTGACCATATATTGCTAGTGATTTTTACTTACTTATTTTTACTTACTTATTTTTAAATGTTTATTTATCTAGAAGGGTAGATTTTATTCGTTGCTTGTCACTGAAGTATAACTGACTTACTGGGGTAAGTCACTTCAGTCATGTCTGATTCACTGCAACCATTTGGACTGTAGCCAGGCTCCTCTGTCCATGGGATTCTCCAGGCAAGAGTACTAGAGTGGATTGACATTTCCTTCTCCAGGGGATCTTACCGACTCAGGGATCAAACCCCTGTCTACTGTGTCTCATTCATTGCTGGCAGATTCTTTACCGCTAAGCCATTAGGGAAGCCCATAACTGACTTACAGCCCTATGTTAATTCCAGATGCACAACAAAGTGATTCAGTATTTCTATACCTTACAAAATAATCATCACAATAAGTTTAGTTCCCATCTGTCACTATATAAAGTTATTATATTACTGACTATATTTCCCACAGTGTATGCTACATTTCCATGATTCCTTTATGTGTAACTGGAAGGCTGTACCTCTTAATCTCCCTCACCTCTTTCTGTCATCCTACCAGTTACCTCCCCTCTATCACTGAGTCTGTTTCCGTTTTGTCATGTTTTTCTTTTTTTGTTTTTTACATTCCACATGTGAGTGAAATTATACAGTATTTGTCTTTTTCTGTCTGACGTATTCCGTTTAGCAAAATACCATCTAGGTCCATCCATGTTGTCACAAATGCAAGATTTCATCATTTTCTGTAGCTGAGTGATATTTCATTGTATGTGTATACCACATTTTCTTTATATACTCATCTATCAGTGAACACTTAAGCTGCTTCCATATTTTGGTTGTTGTAAATAGTGCTCCAGTGAACGTAGGGCTTTATATATCTTTCCAGTAATTGTTTTCATTTTTTTCAGATATATACCGAGGAGTGGACTAGCCGGATCATATAGTAGTTCTATTTTGAATTTTTTGAGAATCTCCGTACTGTTTTCCATAGTGACTGCACCAATTAACATTCTCACCAACAGTGCAGCAGGGTATTCTTTTTTCCATATCCTCACTTCACTTCTTATTTGTTGTCTTTTTGATAACAGACATTCTGACAAGTGTGAGGTGATATCTCATTGTGGGTTTGATTTACATTTCCCTGGTGATTACTGGTGTTGAGGCTAGTGATTTTTAAAGGAACTTTCCAACAACTTAGGGATGTATTCAGAAAAAAAATGTACATTCCATTTTACATTTTGAAGAGGAACATGCTGTTCTTAGCACTGTATATTATATCTAAAGTTGGGACAACTACTTTTACTTGGAAACAGTTTTGTTCAGGTTCACATAAATATTTTACATAGATATAAAATAGTAACTGGGAAGTCCCTGGCAGTCCAGTGGTTAAGACTCCACACTCCCACTGCAGGGGTATAGGTTCTATTCCCAGTCAGGAAGAAACTAAGACCCTTCATGCTGCATGGTCAAAAATAAGTAAGTAAATAAATGCCAGCTTCCAAGCCACAAAACCCAGTTTACTTCGACTTCAAGTTACAAAGATTTAGAAGTACTCAGTAATTTTTTTCTTTGGGGAAAGGAAGAATAGTAATAGCAAGTGGAGTATTTTGGGAAGTACAAAAATCAAAACATGAAATATAAATTGCTTGAGTGACCTTCTCTCACACTTTAGCTTCCACGTTCTTTTGGTTTCTTTTTGTATATATACAACCATACTTTCTATTCAAGAGACTTGGCAATAATCAGAAGATCATCTATTCTTGAACACAGGTGACGTAATCCCCCACCCCAACATACACACAAATATCACTTCTCATCTGTGGTGAATGATTTTTCTACAAGCAACCGTAGGTATAAATTTTATACCTAAGGTATACAGAGACACCAGAAATTAAAACTTGACAGCCAAAGACAATCTTCCAAAATCCTTTGATCTGGTCATGAAGAGCGACAAGAAAGCCTTCCATTCAATGTCCTATGACCAATAACATTTGACTGCTATGTAGAACCAGAGCACAAAATCTAAGAAAAAGAAGGAAGGAGTAAATGAGGAGAGAGAGAGAAAAAGGGGGTGGGAAGAAGAAGAGGAGGCTGAGGAAGGAGAGGGAGAAATGTTATAAAAGAAGGGAAGAGGAGAGAGCAAAGAGAGAACTGTAGTGACCTAGGGAAACCTCCAAAAAGAAAATATTTCTTCTGTAGTCAACCTTTCGGGATTTCATACAGTTGTTTTGTTTTCCTTTGCTGACCTCCCCTGGCCATGTGAAAATACATCGAATTCCACCTTCTCTGGTCTCATTTCCCCAGAACTTCCAATACTTTAGCAACCTTATGGGAAGTGCTGACTCATCGGAAAAGACACTGATGCTGGGAAAGATTGAGGGCAGGAGGAGAAGGGGACAACAGAGGATGAGATGGTTTTCCCCAGGCCAGAATACTGGAGTGGGTAGCTGTTCCCATCTCCAGGGGATCTTCCCAACCCAGGGATTGAACCCACGTCTCCCACTTTACAGGAGGATTCTTTACTAGTTGAGCCACCAGGAAAGCCTTTAGATAGTATAACTGACACAATAGGCATGAATTGAGATAGTGAAGGACAGCAGCGCCTGGCATGCTGCAGTCCATGGGGTTGCAAAGAGTCAGACACGACTTAGCAACTGAACAACAATGACAACTGCCTCTGTGTCCTCAAGGCTTTCCTCCAAGAAAACACTCAGAGCCTGACTCTAGAGCCAGATGTTCACATGTTAGCACAGCTGGAACCTGCCACTGCAGTTTGACTTCCCCTGAAGGGGGCAGCTGAATTACCATTTTTGATGGTTAGTGTTTTGCAGTTACTGTCTTAAGATTCTAATGCCTCTGGTAGTCCTTTGACTCCAGATTATCATAATTTAGTATTAGATTTGCAGTTAGGTTTTTCTTTTTTTAACATTAAAAAGTAGGAAAATGCAAAATTTGATGTAAAAGCACTGTCATTCAATATTGCAAATGTTAATTTTTGTCATTTTAAACTCAGATTATAGAGACAGGTACATACACATGGATACATGCACATGGACATTTATACATTGAATGGTCTATATTTTATATAAAACAATATATCATAAATAAGGGTTCCCCTCTGCTGCTTTCCTTAAATCCATTACCCACTCTTCTCTCCCCAAACCAGTGCCAAGATATGGATTAGATTTCTTGAGTCAATCTATGTTCTAATGTTTTTATATCTATGTTCTAGTGAAAGTGAAAGTTGCTCAGTTGTGTCCCACTCTTTGCAACCCCATGGACTATACAGGCAATGGAATTCTCTAGGCCAGAATACTGGAGTGGAAAGCTGTTTCCTTCTCCATGGGACCTTTCCAACCCAGGGATCAAACCCAGATTTCCTGTATTGCAGGCAGATTATTTACCAGCTGAGCTATTTGGGAAGCCCAAGAATACTGGAGTGGGTAGCCTATCCCTTCTCCAGCACCTATGTTCTAATTAGAATCCATGTTTTTTACCTGTGTATATCTCCACCAACAATATATTGTATTGTTTTCTGTGTTTTAAATGTTTTTTTCCAGGCAGTATATGTTTTTGTAACTCCTCTGATAGATTAAGTTACCATTGCTGGTCATGATGCAAATATATCACAACTTATTTACCCACTTTATTACTGACACTCATTTATGTTGTCATCGTTTCTCTGTTATAACAGTGTTGCAAAGAATGTTCTGGTACACAAGCCATAGGATGTGTACATACTCAGCTTCAATAAATAGTGTCAAGATATTTTCTAAAGTAGTTGTACCAATGTATACCCTGTAGGCAGAATATGCCTGTTTCCATATTACCATACCCTTATCAGTGCTTGACTTTGTCAGGCTTCACTTTTCTTTTTGCCAGTATGATGGCTATAGAATGGTCTTATAGGGATTCCCTGGTGGCTCAGATGGTAAAGAGTCTGCTTGCGATGCAAGAGACCTGGGTTTGATCCCTGGGTCCAAAAGATCCCCTGCAGAAGGACATGATAACCCACTCCAGTATTCTTGCCTGGAAAATCCCACAGACGGAGAATGGTGGGCTACAGTCCATAGGGCTGCAAAGAGTTGGAAACGACTGAGAAACTTCACTTTCACTTTCTTTTCAGAATGATTTTGCAGTATAGTTTTATTTCTTAATTGTATCAAAATACAGTTGATTTTCAATATGGTGGTAATTTATTCTGTATAGCAAAATAACTGAACATATATATTATTTTTCATAGTCAGTTTGGTTTCAATTTATAGTTCACTGATTGTCACTAGTTAAATCCTGTGTCTTTCATTTCCTTGTTGCTCATTCGCTTTTTTCTCTCTTCAGAGGGTATAGTTCTTGACCCTGCTCATTTTTCTCTTGGGCTGCTTTCTTTCCTTCTTCCTCTCGCCCCATCCTCCCTCCCTTCTTCCTTTCTCTTTCTCTTTTTCTTCCTTTCCTCCTTCCATTTCTTCCTCCCACATCCTCCTCTTTCTTTCTTTTTAATTGTCAGAGATTTGTTGTAATAGCCTCTATAAATTCTTCTCTCAGTATGTGCCTTGTTTTAAATTTTGTCTATAGTTTCATTTGTTGCAGTTCAAATTTCAATATAAGCAAATATAATAACCTATTTACTTAGAAGTCAGACCTCTTGTATAATTCTTAAGACATCCTTTCTTATCCCAAGTTTCAAAACATGTTCTTCTGAATGTTTATCAGTTTTTTTAGATTCTTTTTGACATTTTGAAATTGAGTCCATCTGGAATTTATTTTATTTTACAATTTTATATAAGGATCAAATTTATCTCTTCCCATGTAGAAAGTCAGTTGTTCCAGCATTATTTGTTTAGTCCATCTTTTGCCCTATTTCTATGGTATATAAATTCTTATATAAGTTAGAGTCTATTCAACTCTTTATTGTTCATGTAGATCTTCTTATCTATTGCAGCATCAAACGTACATGGTTTTATTTAGGTATTTATTCATAAGAAGCCTTAATAGCTATATGACAGATCGCTTGTCTTTATTCTTCCTTTTTTACACTTGTCTTGGTTATCTTGGCTATTTATCCTTTAAAATGAATTTTAGAATCTGTTTGTTCAATTTCAGCAAACACTACATTGAAGTCTTGATTAAAACTGTACTGAACATTTATAAAAATGTTGGGAATTTCTTCATCTATGAACATAGTTTGTCTTCATTTATTCAGATCTATTTTATTTCCTTTAATAACATTTTGCCATTTTTTAATAGCAAATAGACCTCTTTTGTTGTATTTATTCCAGAAGTGTACAGGTTTTGTTGCTGTTCTGAATAGGAAGTAATTTTTCATTGTATTTTTCTATTGGTTATTGATGTTATATAATAATATAACATTTCTTACATAATATAAGAATATTTTGGGTTCTGTTACCTATGGTGACCTTGTCTTATTAGGTTATATACTATTTTAGATGTTCTATGATAGAAAATTCAGTGCCAGCAAGTAATAATAGCATTGTTTCTTCCTTTTCAAATCTTACATATGTTATTCCTTTATTTTCTCTTCACCTTAAGAGTTGTCATTTTGTAGCCATTCTCTTTTTGTTTCTGATTTTAATTCGGAAGTATTTCCAATATTTTGTCAAAACTGGCAAGCCAGGTGAAGTTTTTGTGTTAAAGACAGTTTACATAGTTAGAGTTTACCTAGTTACCTATTAGTAACTTCTGTTACTACTTTGATAGTAGTTTAGTAATATTTTAAAAAATCAATCAAGTTTCATTAATTGCTTTGTTTGTGTCTGTCAGGAAGGTTATATGAATTTTTTCCAATTTCTTCTTATGAAAACTTTCAAAAATATAGAAAGTGAACGAATCTGTAGCATATGCTACAGCCTGTTTCGTCACTTTAGTAGGTTGGAGCAACTCTCCTCAGCTTTGGCAGTGCTCATAGATCGAGTCCTCACCTAAAAACCAGGGACAATTCCTCTGCTACTCAGGAGACTGATATCAACTCCTCAGTGTGAATGAACACTGAGTAAAATAGTAGTGAGTTTCTATTTTTTCTTATTAAATGAATCTAATACACACTCACTAGGGTTTTGAGAGGATTATTTAAGATAATACACATAAAGTTGGTCCCAAGCCCTTAGGATGAAGTAAGACTTCAGCCAGTGGCAGCCATTTTTACTATTAATGTCTTAACGTCCTTCAGGAGCTGTTGCCCGTCCTTAAGTTTACCTCCCGTTAGCTGGTGGTTTAGTCACTAACAGGTGTCCAACTCTTTTGTGACCCCATGGACTGTCACCCACCAGGCTCCTCTGTCCTTGAAATTTCCCAAGCAAGAAAACTGAGGTGAATTGCCATTTCCTTCTCCACAGGACCTTCCTAACCCAGGGGTTGAACCCTCATCTCCTGCTTGGCAGGCGAATTCTTTACTAGAGTCACCTGGGAAGCCCATTGGTTTGGAAAGCAAGTGAAAATTAAACTTTAAAATGTACAAAGCAAGATTTCTGACTCACAAGCAAGAAAATTCTAAGAAGCAATTGGGCTTCCTAGGTGACACAGTGGCAAAGAATCTGCCTGCCAATGCAGAAAACGCAAGAGATGCGGATTCAGTCCTTGAGGGTGGAAGATCCCCTGGAGGAGGAAGTGGTAATCAACTTAAGTATTCATGCCCGGAAACTTCTACAGACAGAGGACCCTGGCAGGCTATAGTTCATGGGGTCACAAAGAGTTGGACACGACTGAACCCACATGCACACACACACACACACAATCAAGTACAGTTCAACTAGAAATGTTTCCCAAAATGATAAAAGACAAACATTATTAACAGCACTTTATACCCCATCCGGCAGATGGAATGTTTAATATAAATGAATTTTCCATATGTCAAATCCTACTTCTTAAATAACCATTTTGATGGACATATTGCTAAAATATATTGCAATTTCCCTCCTTCCCAACCTGAACCCATGTCTCCTGCATCTCCTGCATTGCAAATGGACTCTTTACCACTTGAACCATCAGGGAAGCCCCTCCTTCCTAACCAGTATACACCATATCCAAATCACTTTATATGAATGATACCAGATTGTTAGTAATTTGATTAGCCATTGTCCTAGACTTGTGGATTTTCCCATAGGACTATATAGGGTTTAGGGGCTATTTTCATTCACAAGATGATTTCTTTTTTTTTTTTTTTAAGACAATCTGTTAAAACTGTATTGAGAGGTGGGGTGAGAAAAGAAATGAAATGAAGTGGATTTTTCTCATGCATTGGAAGAATGTCTGGTAGAGAGAATAAAATCACGTTGCTTTAATCTGACCAGTGCTCCATCTTGAAAACTGAACAACTCCCAGTTTTTCTTTCTTCCGGGAACAATAACTAGGTCTCATTCACAGACATTCAGTCTCAGTAGCTGCATATGTAACAAGTAACCTAGGTGACTGATGTCAATAGTGTGTAACTCTAGGCAGCACTCTCCATGCTTTCTGGAAGAGTCACTGAAATGACCCAAAGCTGGTGTCCTCTGTAGTGCCACATCTAGGGAGTGAGCATCTTGTGTGTATGAAGTGTGATAGAACTAAGAGAGAAAGTCAGTCACTGTAGAAAGAGCACTAGGTAGGGAATCCTGTTCTAATCCTGGTTCAGTTACCAACTGGATGACCCTGGGTCCATTATTTCACAGATAGGACTTAAGATCTTCATCTGTAAAATGAAGAAATTAAAGAAACTGCTAGAGAGTTCTTAAAACCATTTGCATCAAAATCTTGTGAGATTGTTTTCTAAACAGGTTACCAATGAATTGAGATTTACTTCTCCTGTAACCAGTAGTAGTAAGTAGTAATATAAACAAGTTGCATTCTTTATTCTTCACACAGTATCCTGAGGGTTTTTATAACATAGAAGTCAGATCCTCTTTCTGGTTAACCCTGCAATGACTAACAATCAGTCTAAACTCCTTGCAGACATGGTCTGCAGGTCACTTGCCTAAGTCCCAGACTCACCTTGTTGCTCTCTCCTTGGCATTCACTTACTATCCTGACCTTCCATCTGCACTGACCTTCTTTTCATGTTTGACTTTTCCACTTTAAGACAGTGGACCTTGCTGAACTCAGAAGACCTTATTCTCAGATCTTCCCATGGCTCTGCTTCATGCCAGTCAGGTCTCATCTCACATGTCATGTTGCCAGGGAGGGCCTGCCTGACCCAGCTGACTATAGTAATGTAAGTCACCTTCAGCACTCTACTGCATTTGGCAGCATTGCTTTCCTTAGGGCACTTATCACATTATGACACTTCAGTTTCTGAATTACTTCTGTCTCATCAGACTCCCTTGTTCAGAAGTAAACTCCATGACAAATCACTTTGCTGAACACCTGAAACAAACAGAGCATTGTAAACCAACTATCAGTTCAGTTCAGTCGCTCAGTCGTGTCTGGCTTTTTGCAACCTCATGAATCGCAGCATGCCAGTCCTCCCTGTCCATCACCAACTCCCAGAGTTCACTCAGACTCATGTCCATCGAGTCTGTGATGCCATCCAGCCATCTCATCCTCTGTCGTCCCCTTCTCCTCCTGCCCCCAATCCCTCCCAGCATCAGAGTCTTTTCCAATGAGTCAACTCTTCACATGAGGTGGCCAAAGTACTGGAGCTTCAGCTTTAGCATCATTCCTTCCAAAGAACACCCAGGGCTGATCTCCTTCAGAATGGATTGGTTGGATCTCCTTGCAGTCCAAGGGACTCTCAAGAGTCTTCTCCAACACCACAGTTCAAAAGCAACAATTCTTCAGCATTCAGCCCTCTTCACAGTCCAACTCTCACATCCATACATGACCACTGGAAAAACCATCGCCTTGACTAGACGGACCTTAGTCAGCAAAGTAATGTCTCTGCTTTTCAACATGCTATCTAGGTTGGTCATAACTTTTCATCCAACGAGTAAGCGTCTTT
>SJYQ01002813.1:420191-432868 GCA_006410935.1 Redunca redunca
AAAAAAAAAACAAAACAATGACTATATTTTGGTCTACCTCTCTGTTTCTAATTAAATACCTAGTTACCTAAGTGTCACTGGGAAAGGAAGTAAATTAATCCCTTCAGATATATTGCCAATTGATATTGATTAATCCCTCCATTTTGTTTGCTTCTTAATTTTGTCACATTCATATTGAGAAGAGGAAGTGATAATAGGGTGTCAAGGAAGGTATTTTTGGACAATAGGTTCCTTCCTTCTAATACATATAAGTGTAAAGAAGAAAATGCCACACAATTACAGGATTTCAATTATTGGTAAAATTTTCTGCATGATTTACTTGCCTAAATGAATCTTTTCCTAGCTTTTCCAAGAAAACAATATTAAATACTATGTACATTTATTGCTTTATGGTCAAAAATAGTTATTTTAAAAAAATAGAGTTTAAAAAGAGTCATTGAATCTGGATATGCAAGCCAAAGAGGATATGCTAATGTCTAAAACATATGAGAATATATTCAACAAAGATTTACATAAATAAAATAGATATAATTTCTGTCAGCTAAATTCTCAAATTTTCTGAAGAATATTGTGAAAAAGCACTGCATGCAGCTGCTGATTAAATCAATTAGAAGCTGTGACTAGTAGCTTCCTAGTATATCTCTAGACATTTAAATATGTTTATACCCTTTATCCTATTATGTAGTTTTTAATATTATATTTTATGCATAAATATCATCTAATTGTAAGGTCAGAAAATCTGTTTTTATTCAATTCTGAAACAACCCAAGTTTAATAATAAGCTTATATTTATTTTAATATGTCTGAATTAGTCATTTTGAAAGTTTTGAATAGACTGGAAAGTGAAACAGGGAAAAAAGGACAAAAAAAATACTAATACATTATGTAACATATTTCAAGTAAATATTTCAAGTAAATCACTGTTTTAAAAATAAAATTCTATCACCTTTAATTTACATATTCAGGATAAAATAAAATATTTTCTCTTAGCAACCTTTACTGTTTTCTTTACATATATTTTCTCCCATGATTACAATCTAAGATAAAGTGAAAGGTAAGCATGACATCTTTTTAAGCCAAGGTATAAAAATAAAGCTTGCTAAAAGAATAACATAAATATCACTGCTACTGATAGTTTTCTGCAATGTTCCATAAATCTAGGCTCCTTTAAACATGCCCAGAAGCCACATGTGGCAATTAAGATTTGAAATGTGAGTAATTATTTCCTTTAAACTTCAGTGTAAAGGCTTATGGCTATCATGTTGGATAGAGCAGGTCTAAACTTTCAATGAAGCAAAGCTATAGGAAACAATGTGGGGAAGGTAAAGTAAAATCATTAGGACAGTACCAAAGAGAAAGTCAGTACAAGTTATTGAGTAGAAATAAGAAAATGCTCAGGAGAAATGTGGAATCCAAGACCGTTCAGTCACGGAAAGCTGAGGAAAATGATTAAAAATCAGTCATCACAGAACAGATCTTTACTATTCTGATTTGCCACTGATCAAGTTTGTATACTTCATTTTTCCTAATAAAATATGTAAATATGTTAATTCTAATTTCCTAATGCATATTGGGAAGAGATTTCATCAAAAATGTTATGCAAGTTGAAATTCTACCACATTTTACGATTCACTACCAGCTCTAAAACATTTACTATCATTTAAAAGTTCATTTCTGTTCAATTGATAAGTATTTTGTTGTTGTTTTTTGCTTNTGTGTGTGTTTTGGCATTATATAAAAAGTTCTACATCAACTTTATAAAAAGTGATTCATATGCATATCAATTTTATTATATCACTATTTTAACCTCTCAGTCAAAATCATATCAATATTATTATGACTTTCTAAATCAATTTGTGCTTTCCTGGTTGCACAGTGGTAAAGAATCTGCCTGCCAATCTAGTGGACAAAAGAGACATGGGTTTGATCCCTGGGTCAAGAAGGTCCCTGGAGAAAGAAATGGCAGCCCACTCTCCAATATTCTTGCCTGGCAAGCCCTATGGACAGAAGATTCTGGCAGGCTACAGTCCATGGGGTCGCAAAAGAGTCTGACTCAACTTGGTGACTAAACAATAATAGTAATTTTTAACTTGTTTTATTGTTATATTATTATAGATATATAATAAAACCAAGAATTGTATTTTCCAGATTTGGAAATATATATATAGTAAACGCAACTCTACTAATCAATTTTTGGGTCATTTTCAATTCATAGATACATATGAATTTGGCCATGTTTTATCAATTTCTATTGCAAGATAATTCCCAGTGAGTAATCAGAATAAAATGTACTCAAAGGTAACTTTGTTTCTTTAAAATATAATCATATTTGTACATTTAATGGGATATGAGTATCATTTAAACTGTATGACTTCATAGAAGTTGCTCTGTGGCTTTGCTTGTTGAATAAATATATATATATGCATATATGTTACATATACTTATAAATAAATACTACATATATTTTACAGCATTAGTATCTGCCTGCAATGCAGGAGACCTGGGTTCAATCCCTGGGTTGGGAAGATCCCCTGGAGAAGGAAATGGCAACCCACTCCAATATTCTTGCCTGGAGAATCCCATGGACAGAGGAGCCTGGTGGGCTACAGTCCATGGGTTCGCAAAGAGTCGGACACGACTGAGCGACTTCACTTTCACTTTACACATTTTAAAGTTTGAAATAATAAATGATAATCACAAAGAAATAAAGTTTTAAAGTGAAAAATTATAGCTTCATTTGATCTCTCTATATAGGTAATAGTTTTAATAGGTCTGGATGTATTCTTCCAAATCTTACCCAACAATCCTATATTTACGTAAATCTTATAGCAACAATACTCTTTATCTTTTTATTCAACTGGCCATTTTAACTATATTTTTCATTGACTACTTCCCTTGCTTGTTAAAATATGGAGTTTAATGACTATGTAATATTCCAGAGCATAGACACGCCATGTTCTATTTAACCAATGCCCATATAATACACGGGCTTCCCTGGTGACTCAGACAGTAAGGAATCTGCCTTCAATGGGAGAGATCTGGTTTCGATCCCTGGGTTGGGAAGATCCCCTGGAGGAGAGCATGGCAAGCCACCCCTGTATTCTTGCCTGGAGAATCTCCATGGACATAAGAGCCTGGTGGGCTACAGTCCATGGGGTCACAAAGAGTTGGACACAACTGAGCTACTAAACATACCACACACATGTGACACATATTTAGGTTATTTTATAGTTAGATATTAAAAAGCAAGAAAGACCTACAGAAACTTTTGTGCCTATATCCTGTATACATATGTGATTCATCCTTGGAATATACTATCAAAAGTTTAATGGGTGATTCAAATAATAGTCATGCTTTAAATCCTGTTCTCAAATGCTGTACCATTCTAAATAGTTTTATGTTCAACCACATTTTTTTTCCCCTGAGCTTACAATAAAGTTTATAAGACAATTTTAGATGACAACCATAATTCATAATTAATATTTTTGTTTCTTATTGTATGTCTGATTATTAAAGTGATTGAACATCTGTCCATATATTTACTAATTTACAAAACATAACTCCAAATTTCTAGTTTTGAAATAATTTAAATCTTAAACAAAACTCTTAGAAAAATATGGAAATATTAAGGCAGACTCTATAGACATTTTTTCCCTTAACCAGCTGGCTTGATGTTTGCCTTTGCTGATAGAGGGTGCTAGAAGGAGGAAGAATGCATATTCTTTTTTCTTTTTTTGTCTCTTGAAATGGGATGTTTTTCTGCACAGTAGCCATAGACTCTGCTGGAATAGGTGTTGTCCCTGGTAACCTTCTCTGCAGTGATCCTGTTGCAGGAAGAGAAACCTCTTCCAGGGCCCATGAGTAAGCTTTTGTCTAACATTCTAAAATGAATTGTTCAAGGAGACACAAGTGCTGACAAAGTAAAAGACTGGGAAGTGATGCCTGGGCAGAGACCAGTAGGTAAGGGAACCCCCAGAGAACTGTTCCACCATGTGGCTCACAGTCTCAGGTTTCATGGTAATGGAGTTAGTTTCCAGGTTGTCTCTGGCCAAGCATCTTACTTGTGTCCATATTTGGCCTGATTCAGGGTCCTCTCTGGTGGTGCATGCAACTATCAGCCAAGATAGATTCCAGTATGAGGATTTCTAGGAGGTTGGTAGGATATATCATCTCCTCTTTCCTCCTTCTTGCCACTCCTGAATTCTCCCCAGTAGCTTTCAGGGGCAGCACCACAGTCTTTATCCTGACCTCCTGTTTGAGACAACTCAGTTCAGTTGCTCAGTCATGTCCGACACTTTGTGACCCCATGGACTGCAGCAAACCAGGCTTCCCTTTCCATAACCAACCCCTGGAGTTTGCTCAAACTCATGTCCATCAAGTCGGTGATGCCATCCAACCATCTCATCCTCTGTCATCCTCTTCTCCTCCTGCGTTCAATCTTGCCCAGCATCAGGGTCTTTTCTAAAAGGAGTCAGTTCTTCGCATCAGGTGGCCAAAGTATCGGAGTTTCAGTATCAGTCCTTCCAATGGATATTCAGGACTGATTTCCTTTAGGATTGACAGGTTGGTTGTCCTTGCAGTCCAAGGGACTCCCAAGAGTCTTCCCCAATACTATAGTTCAAAAGCATCAAAAGCATCAATTCCTCAGCCCTCAGGTTTCTTTATAGTCCAGCTTTTACATTCATATATGACTACTGGAAAAACCATAACTTTGACTACATGGACCTTTGTCTGCAAAGTAATGTCTCTGTGTTTTCCATCAATGGTTCCTGTGGTCATGTATGGATGTGAGAGTTGGACTGTGAAAAAGGCTGAGCGCCAAAGAATTGATGCATTTAAACTGTGGTGTTGGAGAAGACTCTTGAGAGTCCTTTGGACTGCAAGGAGATCCAACCAGTCCATTCTAAAGGAGATCAGTCCTGGCATTTCTTTGGAAGGAATGATGCTGAAGCTGAAACTCCAGTACTTTGGCCACCTCATGCGAAGTGTTGATTCATTGGAAAAGACTGTGATGCTGGGAGGGATTGGGGGCAGGAGGAGAAGGGGACGACTGAGGATGAGATGGCTGGATGGCATCACGGACACGATGGACATGAGTCTGAGTGAACTCTGGGAGATGGTAAGGGACAGGGAGGCCTGGCGTGCTGCGATTCATGGGGTCGCAAAGAGTCGGACATGACTGAGCGACTGAACTGAACTGAACTGAACTGGTTCTTTATCTGTTCAACAGTCCAGATAGATAAATCAAGCTGACACTTACTGGCAAGGTTCTCCATCAGCCAGCAGTGGGCAGCTCCTCAGATGTGCTGTGGTTCACAGACTACAGCCCCCACATCCATCGTCAGTGAACAGACATCTCTTACAGACCAGAGGTGACCTGAACACTCTAGCATTTCTCATTCTCACCAGATGGTTACTGCTTATTTGACACCCATTCTTCTCTTTAGTTGTCTGAAACTCAGTGTTGAGTTCCCTGGCTTGAATTTCTAAGTCTATTCTAATTCATTCTTTGTCAGCCTTAGAAAAGTAATTATCTTGTGAAATTTCAACTTATGTACTCCTTGAAGTTCTCTGTCAACCTATTACTAAATAAATTTACATTCAAAAAAAAATTAAAATAAATAAACAAAATAAAATTTAAGTAAAGTCTTTTTTAGATAACAAATGTTTCCTTTACTGGTGTGGTTTTCACCTCCCAGCAGGAATCTGGCTGATAAATTGTTTGTTTTGCTTTGTGTTCTGTTGTTTTCCTTCTTTCTACATATTTTCCTGTTTTCAAGCTTTTGCTCAAGTCATGAACAAATTTATCCAACAGTGATTACTGAATGGCCAAATGTCTTCCCATTACTTTGGAAGGACACTTTTGTTCAGTTAAATATCTCATGGCTTGCTCTGTTTTACTAAATTGCCTTTTTGTCACTTCAATGCTGATTAAGCTATATTTTCTTTATTTTACATATTAATCTACTTTGAAGCAAACTAACCTATATTATCCTGCCCTCAACTGAAAGTAAAAAAATAAATAAATTGACCTGTAGACTTTCCAGGGTATTATTTTAGTATTGTTTACTTTTTTTGTAACCACTATTCTCTTCTGTTTTTATACTTTTTTAAAATCAACTTCTTAATCTGTCTTTTTTTCCTAGACTACAAAGTGTTTTATGTGTTATTAAATTGCAAGGTAAATTTGAAAAGTAGATTTTAATACTTCATCTATAAAGTTTTACAAATGTTAATTTTCCTCCTAAAAGTTGCTCATATTACTGATTTCCAAGTTGCTCAATCTACACAGGAGACATCCTAGCAGGCATTTGGGGCAAACTAAACTCTCTTTCTGTATTATAACAATTAGGGAGATGTGGACTTTAGCTTTTGTAATCCCCATGGGGATGGATATATATATATATATATATATATATATATATATATATATATACTCTTCCCTCTGCATTCCCTCTAAAGTACACTGATTTAGTTTTCTGGACATCTCTTCCTGGAGTTTATTTTTGAATTTCAGCCAAATGTATAATTATTCTCCAAACAATTAACAGTAGGAGGCTGATCACAGTTATTTTGATAGTCTATTCAAGAAATTCTGTCAGTTTTTCAAACAGTGTATTATTAGCTTAATTTTGGTCCCAAGGATAAGCTATATTTAGACCATATTTCTTAATCACATCTTTTCTAATCTACCTCTAATTAGACATATACTGTGGCATTGGATGGAAGAGCCTGGCAGGCTACAGTCCATGGGGTCGCTAAGAGTCGGCCAAGACTGAGCGACTTCACTATCACTTCTCACTTTCATGCATTGGAGAAGGAAATGGCAACCCACTCCAGTGTTCTTGCCTGGAGAATCCCAGGGATGGGGGAGCCCGATGGGCTGCCGTCTGTGGGGTTGCACAGAGTTGGACACGACTGAAGCAACTTAGCAGGGTGGCATTATAGAACAGTTTGCCAAATCCACGAGGATATTGCCATAAACACTATATAAAGAAAATATTTCTAAGGGGAATAGGATAGGGCTCTTAGGAGATAACTTTCATCATGTATTTCATGCATTATCTGAACAGATAGAAATGTAAATCTGCTACGCTGTACATTAGGTAAGCCTTAGTGCTCAATTGTGTCTGGTTCTTTATGACCCATGGACTATAGCCCGCCAGGCTCCTCTGCCCTTGGGATTTTCCAGGTAGGCAAGAATACTGGAATGGGTAGCCATTCCCTTCTTCAGAGGATCTTCCTGACCCAGGAATTGAACCTGTGTCCCCTGCATTGCTTTGATTCCAAGTTTAAGCAGTAGCCAATGAAATGTAAATAAACTTTGGATGGAAAATAGCAATGTATTTTTTTAATATAATTTCATTGTTCAGAAATGATATGAATACACTTTCATAGCTGCTTCTTTCTCCCAAATTTAGTGTACAGAAATGTACATGGGTGATGTTACCCTATCAGAAATGTTGCACAATAACACATTAATTATATTAATTATAACAATTATATTCGGGCTTCATTTGTAGCTCAGTTGGTAAAGAACCTGCCTACAATGAGGACACCTGGGTTCAATACCTGGGTCAGGAAGATCCCCTGGAGAATGAGATGGCTACCCACTCCATTATTCTTGCCTGGAGAATCCCAGGGACAGAAGATCCTGGCAGGGTCGCAAGAATCAGACATGATTTAGCAACTAAACCACCACACACCTGCATTGTAGGTAGATTCTTTAATGTCTGAATCACCAGGGTACTCAGGAGACCCTGAATTAGGTACCTTTAGCACTAGAATAACAAAAAGAGGCCAAAAAGCTAAGGAGGGCATCCAAAAACTATAGTGAACAATTACCATAAGCATCTGAAACCTTAATACGTTTAGTGAAATGCTACCCAAAAAGGATTGATGAGACTCACCTCATAATATCGAGAAAAAATACAGTAATTCAATAGATTTTATTATGGTTTTCCATTGTCCAAGGCCTTTAGTATACAAGGATTTTACATCTTGGTATTTTGTCAAATTAAGTGCCCCTTTATGGCAGGAGTTTAATTTCCTGCCCCATTACCACCATACTTGGCCATGTAACCTGCTTCTATCAATGAAATGTGAGCAGAAGTGACTGTATACAGTGTCAGAACAGAAACTTCCATAGACATCACATCATTCTTCCCTCTCACTCTAAGTCCTAAAACGAAAACAGGTAAGGAGTAGAATCTCAGTTAAGGGCAAAGCCAGCCTTTAAAGAAAGACATATGTTACCTTGATAGAGTTGGGGAGGGCTGATATTTGTTGTAGCACAATCAGAAGGAAGCTCTCAGTACACTTGCTCTCCTGCCTAACCTATGGATGTGTCACATAACCTCAGCCCATTGAAAACACTTATGAAGTAAGAGATAGTGACAAACATGCAGAACAAGTGGAGAATACATTCTGTTGGAGGTGGCACATGCATTTTCCATGGGAAACAGTATCTATTGCTTGATGCTGCAATGGAAGCAACAGTGAAAGTGTTCCTCTAGCTTTTCACAAGAAGCAGATCTCTGTAGTCTCTGTCCCTTGGTTTTGACTGCACTGCAAATCCAGATTCTGTCTAGGTTCTTTTCCACCAGATCTAATATCTCATCTATTTTTGTGAACTAAGCAACAATCCTTGGGCTTAAATCACACAGTCAGCTTTTGCGCCTTTCAAATAAATATCAACTGTTCCAAGAAATGTCAACAAAAGGAGTTGTGAGTAACCATTCAGGGAAATCGAAACAATCCCTTATTAATTGTTCATATTAAAGATGAAGGCATTTTACCAAGCTCATAGATACAGAGGACAGGTTGGGGGTTGCCAGAGGTGGAGGCGGGGGAGCAGGGTGAGAGAAAAAGGTGAAGGGAGACAGAATTTGCAAATTTCCACTTATAAAACAAATGAATCATGGGGACGTAATGTACTGCATGGAGTTTCTATGATAATTCAGCTGGTAAAACCTCCCCCAGCAATACAGGAGACCCTGGGTTGATCCCTGGGTCAGAAAGATCCCCTGGAGAAGCGATAGGCTACCCATTCCATTATTCTTGGGCTTCCCTGGTGGCCAAGATGGTAAAGAATTGGCCTGCAATACAGGAGACCTGGGTTAGATCCCTGGATTGGGAAAATCCCCTGGAGGAAGGCATGGCAACCCACTCCATTTTTCTTACCTGGGGAATCCCCATGGACAGAGGAGCCTGGCAGGCTACAGTCCATGGGGTCACAAAGAGTCAGACACGATTGAGCGACTAAACATAACACAGCACAATGTACAGCATGGTGACAGTAGCTGTGTGTGAAAGTGACTCAGTCATGTCCTACTCTTTGTAACCCCCTGGACTATAGCCCGGCCTTGGAATACTCCAGGTAAGAATACTGGAGTGGGTAGCCATATCCTTCTCCAGGAGATCTTTCTTACCTAGGGATTGAACCTGGGTCTCCTGCCTCAGAGGCAGATTCTTTACCATCTGATCCACCAGTTAAAGATTCTGAATTGCATATCTGAAAGTTGCTAAGACATTAAATTATAAAAGTTTTCATCATCAGAAAAAAATTCTGTAGCTGTGTATCGTGACATATGTTAACTAGACTTATTGTGCTGATCATTTCACAATACTTACAAACATCAAATAATTTTGCTGTACACATGAAACTAATATAATTTTGTATGTCAATTATGCCTCAATTACAAAAAAAAAGAAA
Organism: Redunca redunca; assembly: GCA_006410935.1. NCBI lineage: Eukaryota > Metazoa > Chordata > Mammalia > Artiodactyla > Bovidae > Redunca > Redunca redunca. The sequence goes on from SJYQ01002813.1 coordinate 429,907, forward strand.
AAGAAGAAGAAGAAAACATTTAAATTCTGCTCATCTTTTTGGGTGATTTTCAAGCATTTTTGCCCACAATGGGAGAAAAAAAAAATTGTAATCTATGATCATCTAGAAAGGTGTACAAAGAAAGAAAAGACTTAAGAGACTAAATGAACACTCTCAAAGAGCAGTATAAAAATATAAACAGTGCAGTGAGGGAACTCTTCCCAACGTTTTGAGTAGCTTAAGAAAATTTTTAAAAAAGGTAAACTTCTTTTAAAATATATTCCTCAAGGCAATGGTTAGGTTTAAGAGCATTCAAAAACTAAACTAGTTCAGTTCAGTTCAGTTGCTCAGTCATGTCCAACTCTTTGCGACCCCATGAATTGCAGTACACCAGGCCTTCCTGTCCATTACCAACTCCCTGAGTTCACTCAAACTCACGTCCATTGAGTCGGTGATGCCATCCAGCCATCTCATCCTCTGTCATCCCCTTCTCCTCCTGCCCCCAATCCCTCCCAGCATCAGAGACTTTTCCAATGAGTCAACACTTCTCATGAGGTAGCCAAAGTACTGGAGTTTCAGCTTTAGCATCATACCTTCCAAAGAACACCCAGGACTGATTTCCTTTAGAATGGACAGGTTGGATCTCGTTGCAGTCCAAAGGACTCTCATACTAAGGAACCACTTATTGTTTGGATCAGCTGGGTTGCAATGGATACTAGAAGTGAAAAGTTTGAATTTGTGAGTTGTCAAATGGCAACTTTGGTTCAATTTACTATCTAACTAAGTTATTGGGCATTTTTCTGATGTTTTTATTTACATTTGTATCTCAGTATCTCCCCAAGTTCCAAACATTCTGAAAGAAAATGAAACAATATCCATTATATTCTTAGTATGAAAAGAATTCTGAATCCTACCTCTTAAATGGTAGAATGTTACTTTCCAATTTCCTAGAGTCATTGCTGATATTTTATGTCAATTATAAATACCTTCTCTAGAAACGAAATGAGAATTTACTAAAACTAAAAATGCATCATTCCTTTCTCCATCCAGGTCAGATTCTTGATCCTACCAAATATTATATCTAGTGAAATTTGGTTCTAGTAGTGGTAGCGTTGCATACAGTGGGCTCAGCTCAGTTCAGTTCAGTTGCTGAGTCTTGTTCAACTTTTTGTGACCCCATGGACTGCAGAACACCAGGTTTTCCTGTCCATCATCAAATCCCAGAGCATACTCAAATTCATGTCCATTGATTCGGTGATGCCATCCAACCATCTCATCCTCTGTCATCCTCTTCTCCTCCAGCCTTCAATCTTTCCCAGCATCAGGGTCTTTTCTAATGAGTCAGTTCTTCACATTAGGTGGCCAAAGTATTGGAGTTCAGCTTCAGTATCAGTCCTTCCAATGACCACTCAAGACCGATTTCCTTTAGGATGGACTGGTTGGATGTCCTTGCAGTTTAAGGGACTCTCAAGAGTCTTCTCCAACACCACAGTTCAAAAGTATCAATTCTTCCATGCTCAGCTTACTTTAAGGTCCAACTCTCACATCCATACACGACTATGGGAAAAACTATAGCTTTGACTGGATGGACTTTTGTTGGCAAAGTAATGTCTCTGCTTTTTAATATGCTATCTAGGTTGATCACAGCTTTCCTTCCAAGGAGCAAACATCTTTTAATGGCTGAAGTCACCATCTGAAATGATTTTGGAACCCCCAAAGGTCTGTTTCCATTGTTTCCCCATCTATTTGCCACGAAGTGATGGGACTGGATGCCATGATCATAGTTTTCTGAATGTTGAGATTTAAGCCAACTTTTTCACTCTTTCACTTTCATCAAGAGGCTCTGTACACCTGTGGCGGATTCATGTTGATGTATGGTAAAACCAATACAATATCATAAAATAATTAGCCTCCAGTTAAAATAAATAAATGTAAATTTAAAAAAAAAGACGAAAGAACGAAAAAAGAGGCTCTTTAGTTCTTCACTTTCTGCCATAAGGGTGGTGTCATCTGCATATTTGAGGTTACTAATATTTCTCCCTACAATCTTGATTCCAGCTTGTGCTTAATCCAACCCAGCATTTCACATGATTTATTCTGCACATAAGTTAAACAAGCAGGGTGACCATATAAAGCCTTGACATACTCCTTTTCCAATTTGGAACCAGTCTGTTGTTCCATGTCCAGTTCTAAATGTTGCTTCTTGACTTGCATACAAATTTCTAAGGAGGCGGGTCAGGTGGTCTGGTATTCCCATCTCTTTAAGAATTTTCCAGTTTGTTGTGATCCACACAGTTAAAGGTTTTGATATAGTCTATAAAGCAAAAGTGGATGTTTTGCTGGAACTCTCTTGCTTTTTCGATGATCTGGTGGATATTGGCAATTTGATATCTAATATAAAACTGTGGAGTCATTGTTAAGGTTAAAATCATCAATTTGATATTGAGAGCCCAAAGCAGGAGTAGACAGAAATTCCTCTTCAACACTCCCTTCTTCTTCTGCATGGACCTGATGGATTTAGATCCCCTATAGAAACAGAGTATACTCTGTTTCTTGTTATTTTTCTCCAAATTTGCTAAAGTAAATTAGTCTACTATCCCAGTTAAGAAAAGACAAAAGGATGGATGGAGGCCAGGAATGTGTTTGGAGAAGAAATCCCTTCTTAGAGAAACCAAGAGTAAGTAAAAAAAAAAAAAAAAAGCAAAGAAATGCTACGTAAATAGGAACTAAAAAAAGAAAGCATATGCTAATATTATAATACCATAGACTAATACAATAGTTAATAACATAAAATAAGGAATTTTAGCAGAGGAGGGTCAAGTAAAATAAAGTATTATTGAAAATGCCAGAAAACTGGGCCACTGGGAACTGCTAGTTTTGCATGAACCTTTTCTGGAGAGCAGTATGACAGTAACCGATCAAAATAAAAAATAATCATTGCATGAAATCTATACTGATATTTTTTGTCCTCTAAGGAATAACC
>SJYQ01002814.1:8160-35897 GCA_006410935.1 Redunca redunca
GTGAAATTTCCATGATTTCATTTTAAGTAAAGACATTCTATATCTACTTTGAAAAATGTTGTCTCTCTAGCTCACAATTTTATGGAATTTGCACAGAAATTAGTATAGTGTCCATTGTTTGAACTTAATTAAAACATTTTAAATTAAATTAGGCCTAACTTTTTGGTTTATTTTAACATACTGATATCAAAGTCATTGCAGTCTAAGGTATTTGCTTGTATGATTTATACATTTGCCCTAATTAAAGGTTACATAGGAATGTACCTTCAGATAGTGAGAGAGACCAAAATGATGATATTGAGAAAAAGTTAAAATCAATACAGTAAAGGAATATAACTTGATAATAAGGTTTGCTATATAGGACAAAATTTAAAATGATAAAGAATTATTGATGTTATAACAAGTAATATAAACATTTTTTAGAATGACTTCACACTCACTGCAATAGTTTTATATTATCACATAGCAAATTATCCCATAATTTGTAACAAGACAACAGCTACTTCTTATCTCATAAGATCTATCTATGGGTCAGGGAATCTCCATGGCTGAGGTGAGTCTATTAGGCTCAAGGTTTCTCACGAGGTCACATTCCGGGGTTGGAGATTGAGGGCTCCTCTGGCTTGTGGGATGAGTACCTTCTAAGCTCCTACACATGATTGTCAACAGGCCTTATAGTCTTTCACTGCACATATCTCTCCACAGAGCTGACTCACAACATTGCACATGACTTCTCCCAGAGTGAGAGAGACACGGAGGAAAAGGCATCCATCATGGAAGCCATACTTATTTTGCAAACAAATCTTGGAAGTAACATTTTATCATTTTTGTCTACTCTGCTGCTGCTGCTAAGTCGCTTCCGTCTTGTCCAACTCTGTGCGACCCCATAGACGGCAGCCTACTCTAGTCTACTCTATCTCTGAGAAATGAGGCATTATTTAATTCTTGCTACAACCTTAAATGACATGTATCTTTGTCCAGTAGATGTGGAAATCAAAGCCCCCAAAGTTCAGTGTACCAGTTACCAGTGTACCAAGGTTAAAGAGATTTTGAGTAGCAAAATAAGGATTCAAATCCAGACACTGGGCTACAGAGTCTGTGACTTAAATACAATATTACACAGTATTTCCTATTTTAATCCTCAAAATTTTACACAGTTGATGAGAATAGTGTTATTGGTGGTATAAAGCAGTTGTCTGCCTAAGTCTTAAATAAAATCTTTCAACATGAGAACTATCTCCAAGATATATGTTGTAGGGTAAGCACAGTTTAAATATTTGCTAGGAAAAATGGAGGAATGCCACTCATGATTCAGTTATGGAAAGAATGGGAAAACTTAGGAGAACAACATGCCGGAGGAGTAGGTGGATATGGAATATATCTTTCTCCACAGATACATCAGGAATACACTTTCAAGCACAGAAGTGCATGCAGAACACCGGCTGAAAGTGGACAGGAGTACTTGATCAGTGGAAAAGAATATATAGAACCACACAAAACTCAGTAAGACAAAGGAACTAGCGGGGAGAACAGGAGTGTTAGTAGAACAGCACCTGCCCTCTCACATTGGGGAACTGAAGCAGGAGTCTGATCCCCACAGCCTGGCAATTGTATGAGTCAGAGGAGAAACACTTAAGGCTAAGAGTGAAACAGTTGATCTGTGACAGCCTAAATGGAATGAGAATCGATCCTTGCCACAGCTGTACATACGCTGTGCAGGAATGCGGGTCTCCTGGAAGGGGCAGCAGCTGGGAGCTGGAGTTTAGGAATTGTAGAGCAATCCCAGGGCAAGGGCTGCTGTTGACTGCAGAGAGGCAGATCGAGGGGATATGAGGGAGGAGATCATGGAGGGAAATGCCTGTGGAGGAAAGCTGGGCAGCCATGGAAGCAAGGCGATACTGCTGAGTCACACTTAGGGGGTCGAGACATCACAATAGCCTCTCTCTCTCCACATGAAAGCATTGGCATTTGGACAATAAAGAGGCTGTCCCAACAAACACCTGAAGCACTGGACTATAGAGTAGAACCCCACCCAGGGTACCCCCTTTAAGTGCCTGATGTGCCAATCTACAGAGTAGGACCCCAGTCAGAGGGCCCTCCATGTGCCTGATGCATGGAACAACAGAGAAGCACCCCAGGCAAGGGATCCCTCTAAGTGCCTGAATGGTCAGAGCTACAGAGAAAGACTGGCCAAAGAGGCTTGAAAAACGACTCAGATAGGGCCATAATTTCTGCCACGGAGTCAGTCTGTGTCCTTGCACACTTCGCGGCACCAGGGTCCCTGAAAGCCAAGCAGCTGCACCACCTTCACACTCAACTCTCACTGGGGCAGCGTTGCTACAGGCAAAAAAAAAAAAAAAGTCTTGTGTTTATGCGCACAGGGTCGCTTCGGTCCTGTCTGACTCTTTGCAACCCTGTAGACTGGCCTGTCAGGCTTCTCTGTCAGAGAGGGGGTTCTACAGAATACTGGAGCATATTGGCCAATACTGGTTTCCATACCCTTCTGGAACACTATATTTCCTACTACCCTAGCCACCAACACCCTTGAGTACCTGGTGCTACCAGAAACCCTGAGACCCAACCAGCTGCACCACCTCCACACCTGGCCATCACAAGGCAGATCCAAGACCTCCAGGGGAGCCTCAGGAGCTAAATCACAGTGGACAACCCACATGCAAAGGTGGAAATAAAACCACAGTTGAAACCTAGGGGTAGTGTGGCTAAGGAAAAAGACCCAAAACCTTCAGACCAGCTGTACGAGCTGCAGATTAAATCCACACGATCAACTAGGCAGACTCTGTGTCTATGGAATATATAAAAGGACATTGAGAGCTCCCACAAAAGAAAACGCACTAGCTCTGATAGCTGTGGATATTGGAGGCAAGAACACAGAGGAGTAGGAACAGATTAGAATCTGAGCTACCCCCACAGCAGGTCCAGAGATCAGCACAGTGTTGGAGGGCATCTTAGGAGGTAAGGTGGACTGTGACTCCCAGCATGGGAAAGGACTCTGACAGCAGTGACTCCAGAAAAACATTTATTATTCTTATTTTTTTACTTGTTCTATAGATTCTTTTGGATTTTTTCTTTTTCTTTTTCCCTTTTGTCCACCCTCTGTTGTTGATATTATTTGCACTAAGAAATCCAATTAAGCTTTTCAGTTTTGTTTTGTTTTGTTTCCCCCCTCAGTCACATTTTTTATTGCTGTCCTAAAACTGCCTCTACATTGGGCTTTTGCAGTTCTGTGGAGTTTTCCTCTTTTTTTTTCCTTTTCTTTTTATAATTTTAATTTTTTAAACCTATTATTATTTTTTCTACATTTATTCCTTTGCTTTTCCTACTGTTCTTTTCCCCTTGCAGTCAATCTTTAATGTATATAAATCTTCATCTAACTTTTTATAACTTTGCATATCTATTCTTTTTTTTTGCTTTTTTTCTCTTCTTTCCTCTCAACATATATGTTAGATTTATTTTCATTGCTTTATTTCCCAATTGGCACCTTGTTTTAGTTTTGTTTTCCATTTTGTGCTTTAATTAGTTTTGTTCTGGTAGATATAATTTTTGGTTTTGTTTGTTTCCTGGGTCAATCTATTGTACTTAAATTTTGTTGGACTGTTTTGATTTTGTGTGTGAGTGTATATGTATACGTGTATATTCAGTCACACTTTCTATTGTTATACATCTCTGCCTCTACATTGGACTTTTGCAGTTCTGTGGAGTTTTCCTTTTTTTCCCTTTTTCCTTTCTTCTTCTGTTTTTTTCTTTTTTCTCTTTTCTCTTATTTATGAATTTAATTTTTAGTTTTTTAACCTATTATATTTTTTCTACATTTATTTCTTCATTTGCCTTTCCTACTGTTCTTTTCTCCTTGCAGTTAATCTTTAATGTAAATAAATCTTCTACATCTACCTCTAATTAAATTTGCATATCTATTATTTCTTCTTTTCTTTCTTTCCTTTCCTCTCAACATAGTTGTTAGTTTTATTTTCATTGCTTTATTCCCCACTTGGCACCTTGTTTTAGTTTTGTTTTCCAGTTTGTGCTTAAGTTAGTTTTGTTCTTAACTGGTAAATATAATTTGTGACTTCCTTTGTTTGCTGGATCAATCTACTGTACTTTATTTTTGTTGGACTGTTTTCACTTTGCTCATGGGTATACATGTATATGTGTATATTCCATTATTTTAATTATTGTTTGCCTGATTTTGTAACAGCCATTAGTCTGGGGTTCATCTTTGGTTTCTTGTTTTTGGATATTTGTTTTACTCTTCCTTACCTTAATGCCATAACAAACCACTTGTGGAATCTTTGTTCCTGACCAGATATCAAACCCTGAGTCTTTGGAGTGGGAGAACTGACTCCAAGACCCTAGGCTACCAGAGAAATACCTGAAAAATAATTCAGAGTAATGATAGGATGACCAAAAACCTTGAAAACAAAATGGAGAAAATGCAAGAAACAATTAACAACGAACTTGAAGAATTAAAGAATAAGCATTCAGAGACAAACAACAAAATTACTGAAATTAAAAATACTCTAGAAGGAATCAATAGCAGAATATCTGAAGCAAAAGAACGAGTCAGTGAGCTGGGAGATAAAATGGTGGAAATAACTTCTGACGGGCAGAATAGAGTGAAAAGAGCTGAGGACCGTCTCAGAGACCTCTGAGACCATAGCAAATGCACCAACATTTGAATTATAGGGGTTTCAGAAGAGGAGAGAAAGAAAGGGCATGAGAAAGTTTTTGAAGAGATTATAGTTGAAAATTTCCCCAACACGGCAAAGAAAATAGCCAATCAAGTTCAAGAGGCACAGAGTCCCATACAGGATAAATCCAAGGAGAAACATAGCAAGACACATATTAATCAAACTAACAAAGACTAAACTCAAAGAAAGAATATTAAAAGCAGCAAGGGAGAAGCAACAAGTAACATACAAGGGAAACTTCATACGTTTAACAGCTGATCTTTCAGCAGAAACTCTTCCGGCCAAAAGGGACTGGCAGTATATATTTAAAGTACTGAAAGGGGAAAATCTACAATCAACATTGTACCCAGCAAGGATCTCATTCAAAATTGATGGAGAAATAAAAAGCTTTTCAGACAAGCAAGTTGAGAGAATACCACCAAACCAGCTTTACAAAAAATGTTAAATGGACTTCTATTGTCAAGAAATACAACAGAAGAAAAAAATATCTACCAAATCAACCACAAACAATTAGAAAATGATAATAGGAACATAAATAACAATAATTACTTTAAATGTAAATGGATTAAATGCTCCAATCAAAAGACACAGTACTTGGATTCAATCTCAAAAATGACAGAATGATCTCGGTTCGTTTCCAAGGCAAACCATTCAATATCACAGTAATCCAAGTCTATGCCCCAACCGGTAATGCTGAAGAAGCTGAGGTTGAATGGTTCTATGAAGACCTACAAGACCTTTTAGAACTAACACCCAAAAAAGATGTCTTTTTCATTATAAGGGAATGGAATGCTAAAGTAGGAAGTCAAGAAACACCTGGAGTAACAGCAAATTTGGCCTTGGAGTACAGAATGAAGCAGGGCAAAGACTAACTTAGTTTTGTCAAGAAAATGCACTGGTCATAACAAACACCCTCTTCCAACAACACAAGAGAAGACTCTACACATGGACATCACCAGACGGTCAACACCAAAATCAGATTGAGTCTATTCTTTGCAGCCAAAGATGGAGAAGCTTTATACAGTCAACAAAAAAAAGACCAGGAGCTGACTGTGGCTCAAATCATGAGCTCCTTATTGCCAAATTCAGGCTTAAATTGAAGAAAGTAGGGAAAACTGCTAGACCATTCAGGTATGACCTAAATCAAATCACTTGTGATTATACAGTGGAAGTGAGAAATAGATTTAATGGACTAGACCTGATAGATAGAGTGCCTGATGAACGATGGAATGAGGTTCATGACATTGTACAGGAGACAGGGATCAAGACCATCCTCATGGAAAAGAAATGCAAAAAAGTAAAGTGGCTGTCTTGGAGGCCTTACAAATTGCTGTGAAAAGAAGAGAAGCAAAAAGCAAAGGAGAAAAGGAAAGATATAAGCATCTGAATGCAGAGTTCCAAAGAATAGCAAGAAGAGATAAGAAAGCCTTCTTCAGCAATCAATGCAAAGAAATAGAGGAAAACAACAGAATGGGAAAGACTAGAGATCTCTTCAAGAAAATTAGAGATACTAAGGGAACATTTCATGCAAAGATGGGCTCGATAAAGGACAGAAATGGTACGGACCTAAGAGAAGCAGAAGATATTAAGAAGAGGTGGCAAGAATACACAGAAGAACTATACAAAAAAGATCTTCACAACCAAGATAATCTCGACAGTGTGATCACTCATCTAGAGCCAGACATCCTGGAATGTGAAGTCAAGTGGGCCTTAGAAAGCATCATTATGAATAAAGCTAGTGGAGGTGATGGAATTCCAGTGGAGCTATTTCAAATCCTGAAAGATGATGCTGTGAAAGTGCTGCACTCAATATGCCAGCAAATTTGAAAAAAGCAGTGGCCACAGGACTGGAAAAGGTCTGTTTTCATTCCAATCCCAAAGAAAGGCAATGCCAAAGAATGCTCAAACTACCGCACAATTGCATTCATCTCACATGCTAGTAAAGTAATGCTCAAAATTCTCCAGGCCAGGCTTCAGCAATACGTAAACCGAGAACTTCCTGATGTTCAAGCTGGTTTTAGAAAAGGCAGAGGAACCAGAGATCAAATTGCCAACATCCACTGGATCATGGAAAAAACAAGAGAGTTCCAGAAAAACATCTATTTCTGCTTTATTGACTATGCCAAAGCCTTTGACTGCATGGATCATCACAAACTGTGCAAAATTCTGAGAGAGATGGGAATATCAGACCACCTGACCTGCCTCTTGAGAAACCTGTATGCAGGTCAGGAGGCAACAGTTATAACGGGACATGGAGACAACAGACTGGTTTCAAATAGGAAAAGGAGTGTGTCAAGGCTGTCTATTGTCACCCTGCTTATTTAACTTCTATGCAGAGTACATTATGAGAAACGTTGGGCTGGATGAAGCACAAGCTGGAATCAAGATTGCTGGGAGAAATATCAATAACCTCAGATATGCAGTTGACACCACCCTTATGGCAGAAAGTGAAGAGGAACTAAAGAGTCTCTTGATGAAGGTGAAAGAGGAGAGTGAAAAACTTAGCTTAAAACTCAACATTAAAAAAACTAAGATCATGGCATCCAGTCCCATCACTTCATGGCAGAGAGATGGGGAAACAGTGGAAATGGTGGCAGATTTAATTTTTGGAGCTCCAAAATCACTGCAGATGGTGACTGCAGCCATGAAATTAAAAGATGCTTACTCCTTGGAAGAAAAGCTATGACCAAACTAGACAGCATATTAGAAAGCAGAGACATCACTTTGCCAGCAAAGGTCCATCTAGTCAAACCTATGTTTTTTCCAGTAGTCATGTACAAATGTGAGAGCTGGACTATAAAGAAGGCCAAGCAACAAAGAATTGATGCTTTTGAACTGTGGTGTTGGAGAAGACTCTTGAGAGTCTCTTGGAGTGCAAGGAGATCCAGCCAGTCCATCCCAAAGGAAATCTGTCCTGAATATTCATTGGGAGAACAGATGCTGAAGCTGAAACTCCAATACTTTGGTTACTTGATGCAAAGAGCTGACTCATTTGAAAAAGACCCTGATGCTGGGAAAGATTGAAGGTGGGAGAAGAAGGGGACAACAGAGGATGAGATGTTTAGATGGCATCACTGACTCAATGGACATGGGTTTGAGTAAAGTCTGGGAGTTGGTGATGGACAGGGAGGCCAGGCATGCTGCAGTCCATAGTGTTGGAAAGAGGTGGACACGACTGGGCAACTGAATGAACTTAACTGAAAATGTAAAAGAATGAAATCAGAATACTTCCTAATACCATACAGAAAGACAAACTCAAAATGGATTAAAGACCTAAATTTAAGATCAGAAACTATAAAACTGTTAGAGGAAAATGTAGGCAGAACACTCAATCACGTAAATCAAAGCAAGATCCTCTATGACCCACCTCCTAGAGTAATGGAAATTAAAACAAAAGTAAACAAGTGGGACCTGATTAAACTTAAAAGCTTTTGCACAGCAAAGGAAACTATAAGTAAAGTGAAAAGACAGCCCTCAGAATTGGAGAAAATAATAGCAAATGAAACAATTGACAAAGGATTAATTTCCAAAATATATAAGCAGTTCCTGCAACTCAATGCCAGAAAAACAAACAACTGAATCAAAAAGTGGGGAAAAGACCTAAACAGACATTTTTCCTAAGAAGACATACAGATGGCTAGCAAACACTTGAAAAGATGCTCAACATCGCTCATTATTCAGTTCAGTTCAGTCGTTCAGTCGTGTCGGACTCCTTGCGACCCCGTGAATTGCAGCACGCTAGCCCTCCCTGTCCATCACCAACTCCCGGAGTTCACTCAAACTCACATCCATCGAGTCGGTGGTGCCATCCAACCATCTCATCCTCTGTCGTCCCCTTCTCCGCCTGCCCCCAAACCCTCCCAGCATCAGAGTCTTTTCCAATGAGTCAGCTCTTTGCATGAGGTGGCCAAAGTATTGGATTTTCAGCTTTAGCATCATTCCTTCCAGAGAACACCCAGGACTGATCTCCTTTAGAATGGACTGGTTGAATCTCCTTGGAGTCCAAGGGACTCTCAAGAGTCTTCTCCAACACCACAGTTCAAAAGCATCAATTCTTCGGCACTCAGCTTTCTTCACAGTCCATCTCTCACATCCATACATGACTACTGGAAAAACCATAGCCTTGACTAGACGGACCTTTGTTGGCAAAATAATGTCTCTGCTTTTGAATATGCTATCTAGGTTGGTCATAACACTCCTTCCAAGGAGTAAGCGCCTTTTAATTTCATGGCTTCAATCACCATCTGCAGTGATTTTGAAGCCCAAAAAAATGAAGTCTGACTGTTTCCACTGTTTCCCCATCTATTTCCCATGAAGTAATGGGACCAGATGTCACGATCTTAGTTTTCTGAATTTTGAGCTGTAAGAAATGAGATATCACCTCACACCTGTCAGAATGACCCTCATCAAAAATTCTATGAACAATAAATGCTGGAGAGGGTGTGGAGAAAAGGGAACACTTGCACTGTTGGTGGGAATGTAAATTGATACAGCCACTATGGAAGATGGTATAGAGATTCCTTAAAACACTAGGAATAAAACCACCATGTGATCCAGCAACCCCACCCCTAGGCAATTACCCTGTGGAAACGAAAATAGAAAGAGACACATGTATCCCATTGTTCACTGCAGCACTATTTACAATAGCTAGAACATGGACGCAACCTAGATGTCCATTGACAGATGAATGGACAAAAAACTTGTGGTATATATACACAATGCAATATTATTCAGCCATAAAAAGGAACACATTTGAGTCAGTTCTAATGAGGTGGATGGACTTAGACCCTATTATACAGAGTGAAGTGAGTCAGAAAGAGAAAGATAAATAACTTATTCTACCACATATATAAGGAATCTAGAAAAATGGTACTGAAGAATTTATTTACAGAGCAAAAAGGGAAAAAGAGACATAGAGAATAAACTTATGGACATGGGGAGAGGGGAGAAGAGGGTGATGTATGGAAAGTGTAACATGGAAACTTACATTACCATATGTAAAATAGAGTGAATGGGGTTTGCTGTATGGCTCAGGAAACTCAAACAGGGGCTCTGTATCAACATAGAGGGGTGGGATGGGGAGGGAGATGGTAGGGAGTTTCAAATGGAAGGGCATATATGTATACCTATGGCTAATTCATGTTGAGGTTTGACAGAAAGTAGCAAAATTCTGTAAAGTGATTATCCTTCAACAAAAAAAAAAGGTGGGGGGAACACTTAGGTGGTATTAACACAGAACAGGATGGAAAAGTAGAAATCTCAGGATCACCTCTTAGCAGCTAATGGTTGAACAACGTATATTAGCAACAGGTAGTGAGAAGCATTTGGAATTAACTCTTGCATGATGCCTGTACAAATGCTAATTCTGTTCAGTCGTGTCCAACTTTTGCACCTCTATGGACTATAGTCCACCATGCTCCTCTGTCTGTGGGATTCTCCAGGCAAGAATACTGGAGTGGGTTGCCATGGTCTCCTCCAGAGAATCTTCTCAACACAGGAATTGAGCCCATGTCTTGTACATCTAGCCCCAAATCTTGCAAATATTTTCACAAATATTCCCATTCCCAGAGATCTGATGAGGGTAATTTTCCCCTGTATATTTTGTTATTTATTTTCACTAGTTTTTCCCCACTTCAACAGGGCCGTGCATCATTTGGTGTGATCTGGCATCACAACCATAAAAGCTATTTTTCAAATTTCATGACTATCTCTAACTATATTTGCTTGAATTCAAATCTTAAAAGGAAACAATTATGGATATTTTTAAAATTTTATTTGAAAACTTCCAAAAATGCTTCAATATGCAAGCCCCTGGTTATCAAATTTATATAAGTTCACATTTAAACAATCAAGACAATGGAGAGTGAATTGTTGAAAATATTAAATGCAATCTAAACACAATCATGACATAAATATTCTTTTCATTTATTCAATAGAAGATACATGGTAAAATATTTTTTTTTTAAAAAAGTAATATGCTTTCCAAGCAGAATTTGCAAGGTCAGAAATCATTCTGTGTGACAAATTTTAGCTCTTGAAGTTTNTTTTTTTAAAAAGTAATATGCTTTCCAAGCAGAATTTGCAAGGTCAGAAATCATTCTGTGTGACAAATTTTAGCTCTTGAAGTTTCGTTATTTTCCATGAAGAAATATGCTTCGGTGAGTGTGACAGAGATTAAACAGTGCAATAGGAATTTACTGTCTATTTCAGAAGACCATTTCACTTCACACGGACAGACTTATTCAATATCCCATTTTCCATTTTCAGATCTTTAAATTGGACGTCCTGATTAGTATTCTGAGGGATCTTCTAGGGAGTTTTGATGAGGCCCATCAGAGCGTGACTTTACTTTTTTTTTTTTTTTTTTNTTTTGGTGACTTTACTTCTGACTCTTCAAGATCCAGCTGGAAATGGTTTTTAAATGATAACTTCTGCTAATAAATATCAAGCTTTCAATGGTTGTGGGAAAAAATACTCATTATTTTATAATTGTTGAACCTGAAATAACGTCAGATAATTCATATGAATGCTTAAGAAAACTGAATAATTTTTCTGAATGTTAGTAAATTTATGTAGCATCAAGAACAGTACAGACATTTCTTCAGCATATAGTTTATCATTACTTAATAAGAGAGATAAATGAGCCCTAATACTGGAACATAATGGAGTAAATAAAGACATCTAGGATGATTTTATGCCTACTTTAATATCTTGAAGCAACAGATTTAACTAAAAATCTCCCCCCCTTTTTTTAGAAACATTAATTATATGTTTTTCAGAGGTTTAACATTAGATTCATTAAGTGTTGTATATAAGAAGAATGCTATTTTAACTGTGTTCTAAAGTGAAATATAAGAGCGTGTCATCTGTTAATATTTTGATAGCTATGTCACTAATGCTTCTCGGTAATGTTTCCTGCTATCTACCATAAAGGCTCATAATAAAATTGAACTTCTGGCTTTCTCTGATTAGATAGTGGCATGTAGGTACAGACCAATGAGTTATTGTGAAAAGTTAATGAATGTTACTTCCTGGTTTCACATCTAATGTCCAACTGTGAGATATTTCAGTACCTTCTCTTTTCCCTCTTCCATAATGTTCTAGATGGGAGTTCCTCAATCAGCCCAGGTCCTAGAATAAAGACAGTAATGATGAACAGTCAGTTCTAAAGAGAAAAGCAATGCAACCATAAAATAAATATTTGTCAGTTTCAATTGTTTTGTTCTTATTTGTCATTATTGCATAACCTAACATATCCTGACTGATACAATAACTACTAATATCTGTTATATTCGTAAATTTAGGCTTGGAATACCACTAATCCCCTCTCCCTACTCCACCACTGGGAGAAAAAAGCCATTTGATAAAACTAATGTGCCATCAGATATTGTTAGTATAATCTTAATCTTGAATCTTTTTCTACAGATTTTTTCCAAAATTTCTGCCAATAGATCTTGCTTTACATTATTTTCTCTGCCTCTTTTTCTAATTTTCTGTTAAGGTAATAATCAGAATGGCTCAAATTTATTGAGTATTTACTGTGTTCCAGACACAATTTCAAGACCTTTAAAATTACTAATTTAATTCTAACAACCATCCTATCAAAATGTACAATGGTGGTATCTGTTTACAGTTGAAATTTTTGAAATCTAGAGATGTTAAATGATATTCTGAAGGCTACCTAATAAAGTACACAACTAATATTCAAACCTAGATGACTTGCTGCTGCTGCTGCTAAGTCGCTTCAGTTGTGTCCAATTCTGTGCGACCACAGAGACAGCAGCCCACCAGGCTCCTCCGTCCCTGGGATTCTCCAGGCAAGAACACTGGAGTGGGTTGCCATTTCCTTCTCCAATGCATGAAAGTGAAAAGTGAAAGTGAAGTCGCTCAGTCATATCTGACTCTTCGCGACCTCATGGACGGCAGCCTACAAGGCTCCTCCGTCCATGGGATTTTCCAGTTAAGAATATTGGAGTGGGGTGCCATTGCCTTCTCCACTAGATGACTTAACTCTAGAGTTTACACTTTTTATCATTAATTAATACTGTACTAAAATATATTCTCTTTAAAATACTGAAAAGTTTAGTAGCCATTGACAGGGGATTGATAACTATTAAATGAATTTCTGAGAAAGGACTAAATATATACATACCTACATGTCAAGAGCTCCCCCCCAAATATGAATATTTTAATATTTATGCACTTCCTTAAGTTTCTTAGGAATACGCTGACAAAATGAATAAAGATAGAAAGGCTATTTCAAATTATTGCTCCTTTGAGTCAAATAAAAGGTTAAAAATCAAATCAGCCCATATTTATTATAACTGAATCATTTTGCTGCACAACGGAAATTAACACAACATTGTAAATTAACTATGCCCCAGTAAAAATAAATAAATATAAGAAAAATCAAATCAGTACAGATACTTCCACATCTAAGTGTGTGGATTAAGAAATGCAGAATGACTCCTACTCACTGCATAAAACAACTCTAAAATCTTGGATCTAACCAAAACAACTACCTGAGATTATAGGAGAGTAAACAGAAGCAGAGCATGTCTTCTGCTAGCTTCTTAAGTACAGCTTTTCATCTGATACTGTGTCCGCTACATTGTGTAAACAATGACTCCAGCGGATCACATGAAATCCTCTCTGCATCCTTACTAGGGAACCAGAAAAGTGAAGCTAAGAAACTTGTGAACACTGAAAAGAGTAGAGAATCCTTGAAGGGAGTGAGCCTTGAAGGGAGGAGGAAATAACACTCTTAGCCAAACCATGTTTTATTTGAAAAGTTGATTAATGCCAAGCAAAATAAGAAAACTTCAAGTGGTGTGTTTGGCCTGGATTGATGTTGTAGTTTAATGGCTAAATGTGTCTGACTCTTTTTGAGACCCCATGGACTGTAGCTCATCAAGCTCCTCTGTTCATGGGATTTCCCAGGCAAGAATACTGGAGTGGATTGCCATGCCCTCCTCCAGAGGATCTTCCCAACCCAGGAATTGAATCCTACTCTCCTGCAATGGCAAATGGGTTCTTTACCACTGAGCCAACAGGGAAGCCAATATAAGCCAATCAAACGGTGATAGATCAAAAAACCCTCTTTTCCTATTTCTTTTCCAAAACATATTTCTAAAGACTTTGACAATAAAAAACAAAAACTTTCTTTCTTTTTTTTTTTTAACCCTGGCTATTGTGACCTTTACAATTGATTGCCCCCACCAAGAGAATGGATTTCTGTTTTATACATGCTTTAATACTACTGAAAATGCTAGAGACCATCAGGAGGCCCATACTGACAAAACTTTACCATTATTGTGGAGACAAGGAAATGGTAACACGTGCTTTACTGTTCTAATATATACCAAGCATAATGAAGAACTAAATAAAAGCAAAGAGGACAAAATAAAACAGAAAAACACCATGTCAGTTCCACTCCTAAAACTGCCAAAAGAAGCTGAATAGCAAGATGTTTCTTTACTTGCTTTGGACCTCGGTCTCCTCATCTGAAAATGAAGTTAGTTAGATTTGATCAATTCTAAAACCTCTTTTCAGTTTAATTTTTTTTACAGTCCTAAGCTATTTAAACTTGATAAGGAGTCAGAATTGCATTCTGAAACTGAGCACTAGAACAGCTTCACAGAAACTTCATTGAATGCTTATGTCAGAGCTTCCCAGAATATGAGTTTCATAAAAAGGTAAAATCCCAAAAGCACTTTTTTTTGCCATACTTAATTAGTGAGGTCATCTTTTATTCTTGACAAGATAAAGGATTTATAAAAATTTAAGAATTAAAATAAGAAAAATAAGTGTATACCAACCNAGAAAGAAAGAAAAGTTTAATGTTAAAAAGAAAGAACAACAGACATAGAAACAAATTTATGGTTACCAAAGGGGATAACTGAAGGGAGGCTAAATTAGGAGTTTGGGATTAACACATACAAATTACTATACATAAGACAGATAAACCCCAATGACCTACTATAAGACGCAAAGAACTATACTCAATATCTCATAATAAACTACATGGAAAAGAATCTGAAATACATATATATATGTATATGTATACATATGTATGTGTGTGTGTGTATAACTGAGTTACTTTGCTGTACACCTGAAACTAACACAATATTAACTATTAGCTAATTAACTATATTTTAATTTTAAAAAATGAACAAAAAGTATTGTTAGATAAATAAAGCATATAACTTTAAAGTTAAATTTATGAAAAATTCACTATATTGAATTTCTTTTTCTCATTGCAATACTGACCAAGAGAAATTTTGTCCCAAAGCTGCTTTTTGGAATGTTTAGAACCACAGGTCAATTTTGTTGTGCTTCTTCTCCTATGCTCAAACTTGGTTGAGAAGCTATTGTGTTCCTGAATCACAAAGTCTTTTTCATTGTCACCAAGCTTATATTATTGTGTCCCTCTCCAGGTAGTCATCTAGCCAATATGAAAATTATTCTCACTTTCTAAGAACAAGTGAGACTAGTTTCAAGAATAACAAACAAAAGCAAAAATATAGAATGACTAAAATTCTTGTACATTACTGTTGAAAAAGTCAACTAGTACAACTCTGGAAAACTGCTGGTATCTTATAAAGGTAAACATAGACCTACCATATAGCTGAAGAAGGCTATTCCTTGGTTTATCCAAGATAAATAAAATCATATGTACACACAAAGACTTGCATTCAAACATCCATTGACATTTTATTCATAATAACTGCAATTTGGACAAAAAATCAAAAAACATCCCTCAACTGGTCAAATATGCCACACTGAAATGTGGTATATTTTGCAATTATGTAGTGCTCAGCAATAAAAGGGAACAAACTAGCAATGTATGCAACATCGTGGACAAATGTCAAAAACATCATACAGAGCCAAAGCCAGATATGGAAGAATCCTATCTTGTATAACTGCACATACATGAAATTATGAAACTAGTAAAAGTAATCTACAGTGAAAGACATTATGTGTGTGGTTGCTTGGTATGGAGGGCAATGGTGGTTGACTGCAGATATATGAGTATATGAGTCTGACAGATTCATCAAACTGTATATTTAAAATGTGTGCACTTTTCTATATGTAATATACTTTAAAAATATGTTTTATAAAGCAAAATTTGATCAGAAAAATTAGATCAAATTTTGCTTTAAAATTAGATCCAAAAAAGATCAAAATTTAGATCTTTACTTCCCAAATCTCAATATAACACAGTTTTTTTCTAATAAATAGCATATTAAAATATAATATTATTTCATGCTTAAAAGAATTAGTGGAAAATGATGCAAAGTATGAACTTATAATGTTGATTTAATACTTGTAGTCAGTTCAAGATGACTTGCTTTGAGGCAGAAATGATATGTGTGCTCCATTTTTAGTTCATTATTTTTAAAAACTCATGTTAGCAAAAGGTAACATTTGTAAGTATACTTCTTCAGGCAACTTTTATCTTATCTAATCTTATTGTTGTTATAAATGTATACATAATTTACTAATGTGTAAATTGCATATTATTGAAATATCTTGCCAGCTCCCTTAGGGGATCAAGGGAATGTCGTATTATGTATCTAACAATACCTGGTGGATTGCTTTGTTACTGAATATATTGAATTGCATTAAGTTAAATTGAAATGAGCTGAATCAAAAACATAAAGATACAGCATAAAGGGCACAGAGCTAGCATTAAGAAACTTATGTTCTAGTCATGATTCTATGTAAACTTGGATGAGTTGCTTCAGTTCTCAGAACTCCGTTCTTCTCATTCACTGAACAAATGTCAAGAGCTACCTTGTGTCCAAACCCTGATCTATAAGCTAAGAATAGAGGCACAGAAGGCTTGACCTTGAACATGATGCAGATGACTGTAAAGTGGAGAAAAACACGATTCCACTAATATAACACAACAATGCAGCAAGCACCAGATGAAGAACTAGAAGTAAAGTGGGCAGGAAAGGCTAGATCCTGTCCTAACCCCAAGCCTAAAGAGCCTGAAGAATTGAGAGGGTGACTGGGAGTCACATCATATTTTATCACTAAAAATTATTATATAGGTGGAAGCTAGAAGCATCTTTAGGTGTAAGGGGAATTACAACCTAGAGTGGGAGAGTGATGATCAGGTGCCACAGCTGTGCCATATGTGGGAAGAGAGCAGGTTTATCCAGAATGACCCATGGACTGCATTTTCACTCATATGGGGTTGGGGCACAGCAGTGATAGCCAGTGCCAGCCAGAGACATGTCGGTAAATTCAGAGCTGCACTAGAACTTAGCTACTATGGAAAGCAGGAAGAATTTATAGCAATGGGATTTTCATTCACTTCTAATAGACTGTAGCCTGCTGGGNAAGAAATAAACTAAAGCACCGACCATAAATTATTAAAATTCAGTACAGGTTTATTCTTGGTTGAAAGATCAATATCTAAAATTATATTTGCTTTTCTATAGCAGTAAGATAAAAACAGAGAAATGTAATTTAAAATACTCTACAACTTTATCAAACAAATAAATTACCTAGGAATAAAACTAAAATGAATGTGCACAAAATTTACAGAAAGAGCCTTGTCATTTTGCCTTTTTACTCTGTTCATGGGATTCTCATGGAGTTCTCTCACTAGAGATCTCTTCAAGAAAATTAGTGATACGAAGGGAACATTTCATTCAAAGGTAGGCACAATAAAGGACAGAAATGGAATGGACCTAACAGAAAGAGAAGATATTAAGAAGAGGTAGCAAGAATACAGAGAAGTACGATACAAAAGATCTTGATGACCAAGATAACCATGATGGTGTGATCACTCACCTAGGGCCAGACATCAGAGAATGTGAAGTCAAGTGAACCTTAGGAAGCATTGCTATAACAAAGCTAGTGGAAGTGATGAGATTTCAGCTGAGCTCTTTCAAATCCTAAAAGATGATGTTGTGAAAGTGCTGCATTCAATATGCCAGCAAATTTAGAAAACTCAGCAGTGGCCACAGAACTGGAAAAGGTCAGTTTTCATTCCAATCCCAAAGAAGGGCAATGTCAAAGAATGTTCAAACTACCACAAAATATCACTAAATTCACACACTAGTAAAGTAATGCTCAAAATTCTCCAGCCCAGGCTTCAAGAGTACATGAACTGAGAATTTCCAGATGTTCAAGCTGGATTTAGAAAAGACAAAGGACCAGAGATCAAATTGTCAACATCCATTGGATCATCAAAAAAACAAGAGAGTTCCAGAAAAACATCTACTTCTGCTTTATTGGTTATGACAAAGCCTTTGACTGTGTAGATCACAACTGTTGAAAATTCTTGAAAAGACAGGAATACCAGACCACCTGACCTGCCTCTTGAGAAATTTAAACGCAGGACAAGAAGCAACAGGTAGAACTTGACATGGAGCAAAGACTGGTTCCAAATAGGAAAAGGAGTACATCAAGGTTGTACTTTTGCATATAAATTAAATAAGCAGTTATTTTTGCAACCCCATGGACTATACAGTCCATGCAGTTCTCTAGGTCAGAGTACTGGAGTGGGTAGCATTTCCCTTCTCTAGGGAACTGGGTTCTCCTGCTTATTTAAATTATATGCAGAGTATATCATGCAAAATGCCAGACTGGATGAAGCACAAGCTGGAATCAAGATTGTCAGGAAAAATATCAATAACCTCAGATACAAATAACACCACCCATACAGCAGAAAGCAAAGAAAAACTAAAGAGCCTCTTGATGGAAGTGAAAGAGGAGAGTGAAAAAGTTGGCTTAAAACTCAACATTCAGAAAATTAAGATCATGGCATTTGGTGACCTAACTACACAAAAATTAACACTTCCTGCTCATCAAATCACATAAAAGAACAAGGAAAGACAAGTCACATTAGGAGAAGATATTTAGAACATGTATAACTGACAGCAAACTAATATTCAGAACACTTACAAATGCATTTCAGTAAGGAAAATATTATAAACGAAAAAACACTTGAAAATTTAATTTACAGTTATATATGTATAAACTCAACCTCAAAACAATCAAAGTTTTTTAAATTAAAACCACAATGGAAGATCATTACACACCAAGAGATTGGCAAAATAGTCTAAAATTTTGCAATATAGGTAAGGATTATAATTGCATAATGTCAGACTAGTAGGAGTATAAATTGCTAACAATGAAAGCAACAACAGCAAAAAAAATTACTTTCAGGGAAAAAAGGCAATATGCTGAAAAATTTGACATATTATAAGACCAAGGAATTGTCCTAGCTTCATACCATGAATATACTCTTGCAGATGTGCCCAGAATATATGTACAAGATTTTCTTTGTCACACTGTGTGAAATAGCAAAAAATCTGAAGCAATTCAAGTATTCATTTACAGAGTGGATAATTACCATATACTCATATCATGAAAAAACTATACATTAGTGAAAATGAATGAAATGGACTTGTACTCAATAACATGGATANGGATAACTCTCAAGAACATAATATTGAGTTAAATTCTTTTAGAAAAAATTTCTCTATTGAATAGAGTTTTAAAAACTTTACAAGATTAAGTAGTGCATTATTCTTGAGATTAAAAAAAATTGTCTTGAAAACTAAACAATGGGGGAAAAGAATTAAAGAGTATCAAGGGGAAATTAAAAATTACAATGAGATATGAGAAATGCCTTGGAGGAAATAGTCTTGTGCCATAAACTGAAAATTGTGATGATTTCAGTCCCCTGCATCTGATGGCACAGATAATCATTGGTTAAATGGGCCCACACAAATAAAAGCATCAATCTAGTTAAGGACCAAGAGATGATTTTAATTGTCATGCTTCCATATACTCTGCTATTACCTACACATGTTGACCAACCCTACAAAATGAAGATACTGGTTATAATGTTTCTGCTGATCCTCCATTTATAACATTTTAAAGTTCTGTAAAATGATAAGAGAAATTATCAAACACGGAGAATGTAGAGATGAAGTGACATCAGTACCCACCATCTTGTGTCCAGCAGGTTCACAATTGTACTAATACCTGGAAAATACAGGAAACATGATTTTTTTCTGTTAATTTTTTATCATGAAACTTTGACCCCAATATTTACATCAGTTCATCAAGAATGATTGAAAGAAAAAACTGCTCTCACCTGTCTAACCTTATGCTTTGCTCTTGCTTTGGAGTGGACATATTCATTCTGAGAGTTCATAGAGTTGCTTTTGTTTTGGTTAAGGGGAGTGGTAATTGGCTATTCTGGCAGCTTCTCAATAGAGTGGATGGTGGCAAATTGAGGGAAAGATATTTTCATTTCAGTGTTTAACTTTCTCTGTTCCTGGCACTGAGTTGTCACATTCAAACAGCCTCCAGTAAATAACCTGTCATTCAGAGGCCTAGAAGTGAGACAGGTGGTCTTAAGATGGCAGAGGAATAGGACAGGGTGACCACTTTCTCCCCCACAAATTTATCAAAATTTCATTTGAACACTGAGCAAATTCCACAAAACAACTTCTGGACGCTGGCAGAGAATGCTAGGCACCCAGAAAGGCAGCCCATTGTCTTCAGAAGGAGGTAGGACAAAATATAAAAGATAAAAAGAGAGACAAAAGAGTTAGGGATAGAGACCCATCCCAGGGAGGGAGTCGTGAAGGAGGAGAAGTTTCCAAACACCAGGAACCCTCTCACCGGCGGGTCTGTGGGGTGTTTTGGAATCTCAGAGGGCAACATAAATGGGAAGAAAAAATAAATAAATAAAACCCACAGATTACCTGCCTAACCACAACTCCCAGTGGAGAAGTAGCCCAGACGCTTGCATCTGCCACCAGCAAGTGGGGGCTGAACAGGGAAGCGTGGGCTGCAGAGCATAGGGTAAGAACTGGGCCTGCAAGCCCTGAGGACAATCTGAGGTAGCTAAGGTGAGATAGCAACCCAAACTTTGGGATAGCCAGAGAGAGAGAGAGAACTTTCCCATGGAAAACTCTAATCTAAGGCACTGCAGAGCCCACTCACAGAACAAAGGACTGAGTGAATACCAGAAGAAAGCTAGCCGGGTCCATACCAGCCCATCCCCCGCCAGAGGCAGAGAGGCAGGCGGGTGACAGCCAGAGCCAGTAAGGGACAATCTTCGCCCCAGAGATTGCTCCTCTACCAAACTGTGAGCAGGTCCCAGTTGCTAATCAAGTCTTCCTGGGATCTTAGATGGTTGACATCAACCAGGAGGGTCGCAGGCAGAGATCAGCTCCCCAGAGGAGACACACGGGACACCTGAGACAGCACTTCCCCTGCACACCCAGGAAACTGAGTGGCTGGGACTGGGGAGGTGACAAGATGCACCACCCTACCTGGGGAGAGTGCATTCACCAAGCCCTGGTCACCTGAACTGCTTGGACCTGGGAAGGGCACAAAATGCAGGCCTAACCAAGTCTGTGCCTTTCTGGAATATCTGAGAACCTGAACCTGAGCAGCTTAGACTTGGGAAGTGCACACACTCAGGGTCCGCTTTAGACAGTTCCCCTGCAGAGCAACCTGGAGCTAGAGCAGTGTAGAGCGGGAAGGCACACAAGCTGTGAGTGGGGGCAAACCCAGTATGGCCCAGACACTGCGAGCACTCCCCACATGTGCCAGTGATATTTGTTTGCAGTGTTCCTCCCTCCCCACAGCACAACTGAAGAAGTGAGCCTAAATAAGTGACCACTTCTGCCCCCTTGTGTCAGGGCAGAAATTAGACACTGAAGAGACTTGCAAACAGAAGACAAAATAAGCAGAGGGAACCGCTTGGGAAGTGACAGGTGAAACAGATTAAAACCCTGTAGTTAGCACTGACTACATTGTAAGGGGCCTATAGACCTCGAGAAGAAGTATAAGCTGGAACAAGGAACTATCTGAAACTGAACTGACCCCACACTGCCCGCAACACCTCCAGAGAAATTCCTAGATATATTTTACTATTATCATTTTTTTAATTTTTACAGCAAACATTATCCTCAATGGTGAAAAATTGAAAGCATTTCCCCTAAAGTCAGGAACAAGACAAAGGTGCCCACTCTCACCACTACTATTCAACATAGATTTGGAAGTTTTAGTCGCAGCAATCAGAGAAGAAAAAGAAATAAAAGGAATCCAGATTGGAAAAGAAGAAGTAAAACTCACTGTTTGCAGATGGCATGATCCTCTACATGGAAAACCCTAAAGACTCCACCAGAAAATTAATAGAGCTAATCAATGAATATAGTAAAGTTTCAGGATATAAAATTAACACACAGAATTCCTTTGCATTCCTATACACTAACAATGAGAAAACAGAAAGAGAAAGTAAGGAAACAATTCCATTCACCATTGCAATGAAAAGAATAAAATACTTAGGAACAAACCTACCTAAAGAAACAAAAGAGCTATATATAGAAAACTATAAAACACTGACGAAAGAAATCAAACAGGACACAAATAGATGTAGAAATATACCATGTTCATGGATCAGAAGAATCAATATAGTGAAAATGAGTATACTATCCAAAGTAATCTATAGAATCAATGCAATCCCTATCAAGCTACCAGCAGTATTTTTCACAGAACTAGAATAAATAATTTCACAACTTGTATGGAAATACAAAAAAAAAAAAAAAAAAAAAAANAAAAAAAAAAAAAAAAAAAAAAACCTCAAATAGCCAAAGCAATCTTGAGAAAGAAGAATGGAACTGGAGGAATCAACCTGCCTGACTTCAGGCTATACTAAAAAGCTACAGTCATTAAGACAGTATTGTACTGGCACAAAGACAGAAATATAGATCAATGGAACAAAATAGAAAGCCCAGAGATAAATCCATGCACCTATAGACACCTTATATTTGACAAAGGAGGCAAGAATATACAACAAAGAAAAGACAATCTCTTTAACAAGTGGTGCTGGAAAAACTGGTCAACCACTTGGAAAAGAATGAAACTAGGATACTTTCTAACACCATAGACAAAAATAAACTCAAAAAGGATTAAAGATCTAAAGGTAACACCAGAAACTATAAAACTCCTAGAGAAAAGCATAGGCAAACACTCTGACATAAATCATAGCAGGATCCTCTATGACACATCTCCCAGAGTAAGGGAAATAAAAACAAAAATAAAAAAATGGGGCCTAATTAAACTTAAAAGCTTTTGCACAACGAAGGAATCTATAAGCAAGGTGAAAAGACAGCCTTCAGAATGGGAGAAAATAATAGCAAACAGAGCAATTGACAAAGAATTAATCTCAAAAATATACAAGCAGCTCCTGCAGATCAATTCCAGAAAAATAAATGAACCAATCAAAAAATGAGCTAAACAGACATTTCTCCAAAGAAGACATACAGATAACTGACAAACACATGAAAAGATGTTCAATATCACTCATTATCAGAGAAATCCAAACCAAACCACAGTGAGGTACCATCTCACACCAGTCAGAATTGCTGCTATCAAAAAGTCTACAAATAATAAATGCTGGAGAAGGTGTGGAGTAAAAGGAACACTCTTACACTGTTGGTGGGAATGCAAACTAGTACAGCCACTATGGAGAACAGTGTGGAGAGTCCTTAAAAAACTGAAAATAGAACTGTCATACAACCCAGCAATCCCACTGCTCTGCATACACACCAAGGAAACCAGAATTGAAAGAGACACGTGTATCCCAATGTTCATTGCAGCACTGTTTACAATAGCCAGTACATGGAAGCAACCTAGATGCCCATCAGCAGACAAATGGATAAGAAAGCTGTGGTACATATACACAGTGGAATATTACTCAGCCATTAAAAAGAATGCATTTGAATCAGTTCCAATGAGGTGGATGAAACTGGAGCCTACTATACAGAGTGAAGTAAGTCAGAAAAAAAAAACAACAATACAGTATACTAATGCATATATATTGAATTTAGAAAGATGGTAATGATGACCCTGTATGCGAGACAGAAAAAGAGACACAGATGTAAAGAACAGTCTTTTGTACTCTGTGGGAGAAGACAAGGGTGGGATGATTTGAGAAGATAGCATTGAAATGTGTATATTATATGTGAAGCAGATCACTCGTCTGGGTTTGATGCATAAGACAGGATGCTCAGGGCTGGTGCACTGAGATGACCCTGGGGATGGGGAGGGAGGTGCGAGGGGGGTTCTGGATGGGGAACACGTGTGAGCCCATGGCTAATTCATGTCAATGTATGGCAAAAACCACTACAATATTGTAAAGTAATTAGCCTCCAATTAAATAAATTATTTTTTAATAAATAAATAAGTTTTAAAAAAAGAAACAGAGAAGTCCCTAAGTAGTACTCAGAGTGAGTGCCTGACATTAGACTCTGAAGTGGTGTCTCCAGAAGCACTGAAATCAGTCACTGATACTGCATCAAACCAGTTCATGCTAACAGCCACCTGGTCTCCTGCATAAGAACAGCAGACCTCCAATTGTTTGCTGCATTTTGTTCTGCACAATCTTCACTCATCTTATCTTTCATCCCTTGTTTATTAACAATCTTTTACCTCACCCTATTTTCCCCTGTGGGTCAGAAAGATCTAAGAAAGATGTCTCTATGCATAACATCAGCCTCTGACTTTCCTAAAAATTTCAAGTTTCAAAAACCTATGTCCAGGAAATAAATCTCTGCCATTGAATTACTGAGGTTCTTTTACAGATGGAAGAGGTTGATTTGACACTTTTAAACCTTTCTCTCTTTTTCTCTTTTGTGTTTTCTTTCTATTCTATTTTTTTAAATCTCTTTCTCATCCTGCCTAGCAGAACAGATCAAACACAATAAACAAGATTATACGAAGGTTACTTGCAGCCCTCCTAATGGCTAAGGTAGAAAACTATCTACTTTAGACTTCTGAGTAACCCCATGTCATGCAGTGGTGTTCAGAGCTCTCAGGGAGCTTAACTGTAGCTTCTATTTCTCCAAGCAGCAAGCCTTTCAAGTTTGAAGACCTTATAGAAACCTTATTCACCCAGCATAAAAATAATGCAAATAAGTAAATGCTTTGATACACTGAAACACCTCCCTCAAACTATCCTTCTCTTTGATGAAAATGTTCCTAAAATGTATTGCACCCTTTTGTACCTTCTTAACCTGAGCATTTAAACATTATTATCCTTGAGACAGAGTTGTCATTATGGGCATATTAACTGCATTTGCAATAATAAAGTGAAGTCCTCAAGTACTGGAACAGTATAGAAATTCTCCCTCACACAATATGTGGGAGAATCACATAGCCAGACTGATTTTTTTCACATATAGAAGATTATGTTTCATTACAATTTATTTGTTCACAATTAGTAATACCTTTAAATGAGGAAAGAAAAATTGCTGTAATAAAAACTTCCTAAGGCAGTTGATCATATAAAAATGATACTTTTGTTGTTTGATTTCTACATAGCTTATCACATATTAAGATCTGCCTAGTGGCTCAGATGGTAAAGCGTCTGCCTACAATATGGTAGACCCAGGTTCAATCTCTGGGTTGGGAAGATCTCCTGGAGAAGAAAATGGCAACCTACTCCAGTACTCTTGCCTGGAAAATCCCATGGATGGAAGAGCCTGGTAGGCTACAGTCTATGGGGTCTCAAAGAGTCAAACAAGACTGAGTGACCTCACTTTCAGTTTCACTTATCACATATTTATTTTTTTAAAAGCCTTTTAAAATAAGATATATAAAACACATACAATATGTTTTGTATATTTATAACTCTAAAGTGTGTAGACTTAAGCAATGTAGCCATACCACAGAGCAAAATAACCATAAGCCAGATTCAAAGACTACACTAGAATGCTTCCTTGAGCTTATTAACAATAATAACTGCAAGAGGTAATCATTGCTCTGACTTTCACTATCAATTCATTTCCCTTATTCTTGAATTTGATATAAATTGAATGATTTGGTATGTATTCTCTTACAAAACTTTTTTGCTCTAATAATAATGTCTGTAAGATTCATACAGCTTGTTGCATGAAATGGTCATTATTATATTTTTACTGTTGTGTGGCAGCCCATTGTGTGAACTATTTTAAAATTTATTTATCTCTTCTTTTATTGACTGAAATTATGTTTCCAACTTTCACATATTTTGTTTAAAACTGCTATGTACCTATATTTTGATAGAGATATACACTCTGTTTTCTTTTAGCCCATATCCTAGGAAGGAGTAGAATTTAGTAAGCACTACCAAACAGTATTACAAGGTATTTGTAATGATTTTTATTCTCACTGTGATGGATGAGTGTCCCAGTATTCCTATATGCTTGCTTATAACTTCATATTGCCAAATTCAATTTGTTATTAAAAAATTTAGCCACTCGGTTGGAAAAGTAGTATCTTAATGGTGGTTTTATATCAAATTTGTTATCATCATCTTTGTAATCATTTGTTTTTATTTTTATCAGTTTTGTTTCTTCATTTAGTACCTCTTTTCCAGGCAAGAGTACTGGAAAATCTCATGGACGGAGAAGCCTGGTAGGCTGCAGTCCATGGGGTCGCTACAAGTCAGATACGATTGAGCGACTTCACTTCCACTTTTCACTTTCATGCATTGGAGAAGGAAATGGCAACCCACTCCAGTGTTCTTGCCTGGAGAATCCCAGGGACGGGGGAGCCTGTTGGCTGCCGTCTATGGGGTCGCACAGAGTCAGACACGACTGAAGTGACTTAGCAGCAGCATACTAAATAGGAGGTTTAATTAAATTTAATTAAACATTTTATTTTGAGACAATTTCAGATTTATATGACGTTTAAATAGATATTTGAATTTACTCTTTTTTCACTAATACACCTATGCCTTATACTGAGTAATTTTGATTTTGGTTACTAAAGTTACCCAATAATGGATACTATCAGTATTTTATGTAAAGTAAAAGTACATAGGCTTTGAAGGAATTTGAGATTTACAGGTAAAGAAACAACATTTTAAGCATGGCTTTGTGAATTTGGAAGAAAAAGGCTTAAGAAACCCCTCCTTTAGTCTGCAGGTAGGAATAATTGATATCCACACAATGCACTGAAAGTATTAATTAATTCTATCCAGAGTGTTTTGAAATGTTAGTACATATTTTACATAACAAGAGTTTATATAAGCAGGAGTTTCAAATATCTAAGAATTAAGTTGTCTAATCACTACTAAGAATTAAGTTGTCTAAGAATTAAAAATTAATCTAAGAATTAACTTGTCTAATTAACTGCTACTGTGTCTTTGGATTCATTTTATTGTAGACAATCTCTTTATTTAAACTACTCTTTGTATTTTAATTTTTAAGTTTAAGATTAGACTTTACAAAGCCACAAAATCTTCAAAGAATATCTCTTCAAGGACATCCTACATGTCCTTCCCAAGGACTCCTGATTGAAAAACAACAAAATATGAAGATATGCCACCAATTGAGTAGACCTGGTTCCTTTAATGCAAATTAGCAATATGTCAGTTCAGTTCAGTTCAGTCGTTCAGTCGTGTCTGACTCTTTGCGACCCCATGAATCACAGCACTCCAGGCCTCCCTGTCCATCACCAACTCCCGGAGATCACTCAGACTCACGTCCATTGAGTCAGTGATGCCATCCAGCCATCTCGTCCTCGGTCGTCCCCTTCTTCTCATGCCCCCAATCCCTCCCAGCATCAAAGTCTTTTCCAATGAGTCAACTCTTTGCATGAGGAGGCCAAAGTACTGGGGTTTCAGCTTTAACATCATTCCCTCCAAGGAAATCCCAGAGCTGATCTCCTTCAGAATGGACTGGTTGGATCGCCTTGCAGTCCAAGGGACTCTCAAGAGTCTTCTCCAACACCACAGTTCAAAAGCATCAATTCTTCGGCACTCAGCCTTCTTCACAGTGCAACTCTCACATCCATACATGACCACTGGAAAAACCATAGCCTTGACTAGATGGCCCTTAGTCGGCAAAGTAATGTCTCTGCTTTTGAAAATGCTATCTAGGTTGGTCATAACTTTTCTTCCAAGGAGTAAGCGTCTTTTAATTTCATGGCTGCAGTCACCATCTGCAGTGATTTTGGAGCCCAAAAAAATAAAGTCTGACACTGTTTCCACTGTTTCTC
>SJYQ01002814.1:48924-76154 GCA_006410935.1 Redunca redunca
TTTTTTTTTTTTTTTTTTTTTTGCCTTCTGTGAGGGAAGAGGCTCCAAGTTTTCTGAAATGCATTTAAAAAACTGCTGATGTTTTAACACCTCCCTGACCTTGAAAGGATTCAATTTTCTTTACCTTTGTTTTCTGGCTGCTTCATTGGAGTCTGAGGGAGGTGCTTGGGGCCTAAAAGCTGCTGGTGTGTCTGAAATGATGAAATGCCTAAAAAAAGCTGTCTTTTTTTCTCTCTACTTATGGATTATTGAGAGATTTTTGTTTTAATGAATGCAAGAAAGGTAAGAAGTAGGGAGGGATAGAAGGAGGGAGGGAGGAAGGAAGGAAAGAGAAAGGGAAAGAAGGAAGGGAGAAAGAAAGAAAGAATGAAAGGAAAGAAATCTTTCACTTGCACATTCTCAAATTTTCTTTTTCCTAGGTTGATAGCAGTCAGGACATTTTCTTTAAGAAGCTGAGCTTTTCTTCTTTCTTTATTTCAATTTGAATCCTTAGGAGATGGGAGTTTGCAGACAGCATATTGTCACCCTTCTTATTTAACTCATGTTCAGAGTACATCATGAGAAATGTTGGACTGGCTGAAGCAAAAGCTGGGATCAAGATTGCTGGGAGAAATATCAATAACCTCAGATATGTAGATAACACCACACTCATGGCAGAAAGCAAAGAACTAAAGAGTCCCTTGATGAAGGTGAAAGAGGAGAGTAAAAATGTTGGCTTAAAACTCAACATTCAGAAATCTAAGACCATGGCATCTGATCTCATCGCTTTATGGCAAATGGATGGGGAAACAATGGAAACAGGAACAGACTTTATTTTCTTGGGTTCCAAAATCACTGCAGATGGCGATTGCAGCCATAAAATTAAAAGACACTTACCCGTTGGAAGGAAAGTTATGACCAATCTAGACAGCATATTTAAAAGCAGAGACATTATTTTTCCAACAGCGGTCCGTCTAGTCAAAGCTAAGGTTTTTCCAGTAGCCATGTATGGATGTGAGAGTTGAACTGTAAAGAAAGCTGAGCTCCCCAAAATTGATGTTTTTGAACCTTGGTGTTGCAGAAGACTCTTGAGAGTCCCTTGCACTGCAAGGAGATCCAACAATTCCTCCTAAAGAAGATCAGTCCGGAGTGTTCATTGGAAGGACTGATGATGAAGTTGAAACTCCAATACTTTGGCCACCTGATGTGAAGAACTGACTCATTTGAAAAGACCCTGATTCTAGGAAAGATTGAAGGTGGGAGAAGAAGGGGACTACAGAGAATGAGACGGTTGGATGGCAGCACTCACTCACTCAATGGACACGAGTTTGTGTACGTTCTGTGAGCTGGTGATGGACTGGGAAGCCTGGTGTGCTGCAGTCCATGGGGTCACAAAGAGTCGGACATGACTGACTGAACTTAACTGAAGTGAGCAACTAAACACACACACATACCCAGCAGGCAGTCTGAATCCTGGTTTATACCATGCCTGTTACTGTAAGTAAGGCAGGTGCTGGAGCTGGGATGGCAGCAAGTAGTCTCAGGGCTCCATCACAACGTCTGTCTGCTCCAAAGTAAGTCTCCTGCTACTCCCATCAGTCTCTGGCAAGGACCATTAAGGTTGTGGAGAGATGCAATTCATTTTTGGCCTTGTCCTAGGAGGCGATGTAGGCGAAAAGGTAGAAATTCTTCTTCTGAGGATTTTTCAAACTTGTGAAGAATGTTTTGGTCTATTGAAAGCCTCTGACCTGGGAAAACAGAATCCAGAGTGCTTATTATTACTTTTCATGTGATTTACTGTTTGCTGTTTTTCATTAGCATATGTTTTCTCTCTCCAAATATATCTTCAACACTCTTGAGGCAAGAATGTTTTTTTAATACCCTTGGTATTCCCAGAAATCCCTTTGCAGTGAACCGCCTAGTAAGTGCTTGAAGATAATTAGTGATTTTCTTTTTCTTAAATCAGAATGAAGAGTATATTCATCACGAAATTTCACTTCCATAGGAAATCTGTGAAAAGCACTCACTCTCTCCCTTTTTTTAGTGAGACAGTGAAATACTCTTTCTAAATGTTTAGGTTCATCTGGGGCCTATCTTTGGTATAGAAAAATATGAAAAATTGTAGCAAAATATTTCAAATAATATTAACATAATCACAAAATGTAAAGCCTGCATCTCTCTTCTTTATTTGTATTAAAATAACCCAAATCTCACAATTCCTAATATGATAACTTCTGAAATTAATATGGTCAGGTTGTTAGGTCATTGCTGTTTCAGTTAGTGCATTTCAATTCATTAGGTTTCCTCTATTAAAATTTGGATTGTTGGAAAAATAAACCAAGGCTTAATTATTTTACATAAGTGTGAAATTTTGGAACTGAAAAGAGCCTTTAAAGTCCAGTAGTTATATTACAGCATTTCCATATATGGAGAGATGAANAGCAAAGCTTGAAAGAGTTGCTCAGAATCATACAATCACACAGTTCATTGGTTACAAATCAGAAATGAAATGGAGGGGACTTATATAAACAGAATTAACTTTGACCATAATTTTCACAAAACAGACGTTTTTCTCCAACAGCTGTGACTTTACCCTAGGAGAAATGATTAAAAAAAAACATTCACTCTCCTTACAAATTCACTACATTTAATGGATAGATTAATTTTAGACCAGGTTTTGAGGAAGAATACAATTCCTTGAGGAATATTCAATATGCTTTTTCACGCTGTAACAGTACAGCCTACTGTTTTCAAGAACTGAACATAGTCCTTGTCCAATCAAGGAGATGGCTCTGAATGGAAGCCTTGAAGACAATATGATAGGCCTTCAAATGAACAGCCTTCTCTTTTGAGTCTGTATTCTCTAAAAATAATATCTACTTTACACTGTTCTGGTTCGCTTTTCGGTCTCTGATAATCTGTACTTCAGAAACCTTAAGCACCTCCCCACACCTTCTGGCTGACCTGTATTGCTGGAAGATATTCTGAATTCACTGGAAGAAGATGCTTTATGGCCCAATCCATCTACCACACGGGCTCAGCGGATAAAGAATACTCCTGAAATTGAGGAGACACAGATGATATGGGTTAGATCCTTGAATTGGAAATATACCCAGGAAGAGGGCATGGCAACCCACTCCAGTACACTTGCCTGCAGAATTCCATGAACAGAGGAGTCTGGTGGGCTACATTCCATAGGGATGAAAAAAATTGAACATGACTGAAGCAACTTGGCAGGCATTCACGTTCAGCTGTACATCGTAGCATAGTCAAAAGTTCTATCAAGAAAGACAGATTGGATATGCTCTTTGACCAACTCTATTTCATTGACAGCCATCTTAATCAAATGTATAAATGCCCAAGAATCAGGCTTTTCATTATCTTTGACAAAGGAGGCAAGAATATACAATGGATTAAAGACAATCTCTTTAACAAGTGGTGCTGGGAAAACTGGTCAACCACTGGTAAAAGAATGAAACTAGAACACGTTATAACACCATACACAAAAATAAACTCAAAATGGATTAAAGATCTAAACATAAGACCAGAAACTATAAAACTCCTAGAGGAGAACATAGGCAAAATACTCTCCGACCACATCACAGCAGGATCCTCTATGACCCACCTCCCAGAATACTGGAAATAAAAGCAAAAATAAACAAATAGGATCTAATTAAAATTAAAAGCTTTTGCACAACAAAGGAAACTATAAGCAAGGTGAAAAGACAGCCTTCAGAATGGGAGAAAATAATAGCAAATGAAGCAACTGACAAACAACTAATCTCAAAAATATACAAGCAACTCCTGCAATTCCATTCCAGAAAAATAAACGACCCAATCAAAAAATGGGCCAAATAACTAAATAGACATTTCTCCAGAGAAGACTTACAGATGGCTAACAAACACATGAAAAGATGCTCAACATCACTCATTATCAGAGAAAAGAAAATCAGAACCACAATGGGGTACCATTTCACACCAGTCAGAATTGCTGTTATCCAAAAGTCTACAAGCAATAAATGCTGGAGAGGGTGTGGAGAAAAGGGGACCCTCTTACACTGTTGGTGGGAATGCAAACTAGTACAGCCACTATGGAGAACAGTGTGGAGATTCCTTAAAAAAATGTAAATAGAACTGCCTTATGACCCAGCAATCCCACTGCTGGGCATACACACTGAGGAAACCAGAATTGAAAGAGACACGTGTACCCCAGTGTTCATTGCAGTACTGTATATAATAGCCAGGACATGGAAACAACCTACATGTCCATCAGCAGATGAATGGATAAGAAAGCTGTGGTACATATACACAATGGAGTGTTACTCAGCCATTAAAAATAATACATTTGAATCAGTTCTAATGAGGTGGATGAAACTGGAGCCTATTATACAGGGTGAAGTAAGCCAGAAAGAAAAACACCAATACAGTATACTAACACATATATATGGAATTTAGAAAGACGGTAATGATAACCCTGTATGTGAGACAGCCAAAGAGACACAAATGTATAGAACAGTCTTTTGGACTCTGTGGGAGAGGGAGAGGGTGGGATGTTTTGGGAGAATGGCATTGAAACATGTATAATATCATATAAGAAATGAATCACCAGTCTAGGTTTGATGCATGATACAGGATGCTTGGGGCTGGTGCACTGGGATGACCCAGAGAGATGGTATGAGAAGGGAGGTGGGAGGGGGGTTCAGGATTGGGAACACGTGTACACTCGTGGCAGATTCATGTTGATGTATGGCAAAACCAATACAGTATTGTAAAGTAAAATAAAGTAACATTTTTAAAAAATGAATAAAAAGCATATACATTTCTAAAAGAAATCTGTAACTATGACAAGCCTGAGTATTTTAGACATCAAGGATTCAAGCAATATTGTTGAGGAATCAACTCAATTTGGTTATAAAATTTGATGAGAGAAAACTAAGCTTTCCTACTTGAACATTCCAAAGAAGTGGAGGAAAACAATAGAATGGGAAAGACAAGAGATCTCTTTAAAAATTAGAGGAAGCAAGGGAATATTTCATGCAAAGATGGGCACAATAAAGGACAAAAACAATATGAACCTAACAAAAGCAGAGGATATTAAGAAGAGGTAGCAAGAATATACAGAAGAACTGTACAAAAAAGATCTTAATGACCCAGATAATCATGATAACCCAGATAATCACTCACCTAGAGACAGACATCTTGGAGTGTGAAGGCAAGTGGGCCTTGGGGGGCATCACTATTAACAAAGCTAGTTGAGGTGATGGAATTCCATCTGAGCTATTTCAAACCTTAAAAGATGATGTTGTGAAAGTGCAATGCTCAATATGCCAGCAAATTTGGAAAACTCGGTAGTGGCTACAGGACTGGAAAAGGGCAGTTTTCATTCCAATACCAAAGAAAGGCAATGCCAAAGTATGTTT
Source organism: Redunca redunca (assembly GCA_006410935.1). Classification (NCBI taxonomy): domain Eukaryota; kingdom Metazoa; phylum Chordata; class Mammalia; order Artiodactyla; family Bovidae; genus Redunca; species Redunca redunca. The sequence goes on from SJYQ01002814.1 coordinate 54,324, forward strand.
AAACTACTGCACAATTACACTCATTTCACAGGCTAGCAAAGTAATGCTCAAAATTCTCCAAGCTAGGCTTCAACAATATGTGGACCAAGAACTTCCAGATATTCAAGCTGGATTTAGAAAAGGCAGAGGAACCAGAGATCAAATTGCCAACATCCATTGGCTCATAGAAAAAGCAAGACAATTCCAGAGAAACATCTACTTCTGCTTTATAGACTACTGTGTGGATCACAACAAACTGTGGAAAATTCTTCAGGAGATGGGAATACCAAACTCCTTCATCTACCTCCTGAGAAACATATATGCAGGTCAAGAAGCAATAGTTACAATTGGACAGGGAAAATTGTTCTGGTGCAATTTTGGGAAAGGAGTACATCAAGGCTGTATATTTAACTTATATTCAGGGTACATTGCAAGAGATGCCGGGGTGGATGAAGAGCAAGCTGGAATCAAGATTGCTGGGACAAATATCAATAACCTCATAATGCAGATGACACCACCCTTATGGCAGAAGGTGAAGAGGAACTAAAGAGCCTCTTGATGGAGGTGAAAGAGGAGAGTGAAAAACCTGACTTAAAACTCAACATTTAAAAAATGAAGATTACTTCATGACAAATAGATGGGGAAACAATGGAAATACTTTATTTTGGGGGGCTCAAAAATCACTGCAGATGGTGACTGAAGCCATGAAATTTAAAGATGCTTGCTCCATGGAAGAAAAAGCTATCAACCTAGATAGTATATTAAAAAGCAGAGACACCATTTTGCCAAGAAAAGACTGTAGTCAAAGCTATGGTTTTTTCCAGAAGTCATATATGTATGTGAGAGTTGGTCCATAAAGAAGGCTGAGCACCGAAGAATTGATTCTTTTGAACTATGGTGTTGGAGAAGGTTTGAGAGTCCCTTTGACTGCAAGGATCAACCAGTCCATCCTAAAGGAAATTAACCCTGAATATTCTTTGGAAAGACTGATGCTAAAGATGAAACTCCAATGCTTTTGCCACCTCATGTGAATAACTGATTCACTGGAAAAGACCCTGATGCTAGGAAAGATTGAAGGCAGAAAGATTAGGGGATGATAGAGCATTAGATGATTGGATGGCATCACTGACTCAATGGACATGAATTTAAGCAAGCTCTGGGAGATGGTGAAGGATAGGAAGGCCTGGCATATGACAGTCCTTGTGTTCGCAAAGAGTTGGACATGACTGAGTGACTCAAAAATGACTTGGTTTAATTTGAACCCTGCCAGGCAAAGTTAATAGTTCTTATAAACATGTAGCTTGTATTGGAGGAGAAGGGGACGACAGAGGATGAGATGGTTGGATGGCATCACTGACTCAATGGACATGAGTTTGGGTGAACTCTGGGAGTTGGTGATGGACAAGGAGGCCTGGCGCGCTGCGATTCATGGGGTTGCAAAGAGTCAGACACATCTGAGCAACTGAACTGAACTGTTTTGGACAATGTCTGATGATGAAATTTGCCTACATTCTCAGAAACAAATGATTTCTCTCACCCTTTTTTGACTTCTTCACTTCATAAAGCTAAAGACAGCTCTGGAGAAGAGAAGAATGAAAGCAGCAATAATTCATGAAGATAAGACTGAATACGGTACTCTTGAAAACAGCCCAGAATTCAAGAACAGAAAGACAGGGTTGTTTGATTTACAAGTGGATCAACAGGAAAAAAATTAGTAGTGTGCAGTTGACATGACATCATTAACATCTGTTGCAAAACTGTTGGCTTTGAGCCTCTTATAAAAGCCAGTCAACTTTTGACAGCACCCTAAAAGAAGATTCAGATAATCATCCAGCAAATTACGAGTGTATTCAAAAATAACACTGGTGAGATGAAATGCATGGATCAGAATTTTGTAATACAGGATTGAAGTTCAAGGAAACACCTGGTAGTTCAGCTTGATCAATTACATTCTCAAATTGGCCTTCAGTATGGCAGCTGCATAGGGTTTGTGTCATTTGGGCCTGGATAGACCTTCTGGCTTCCCAAAGGCTTGTCACATGCTTCTAAGGGAAATACAATGTGGAGTCCATAAGACAAGGGAACAAAGTGATGTATGACCAAATAGGAACTGAGATGAGATATAATATGACATCTCACTGGATAATTCATCAAGACAAGAAAACACATATGTCTTAGACATGTGTACTCCTAGTTTACTAGGTGTGAAAAATTGTCAAACAGGTATATATACAAAATGTTCAAAACATATCACACAAAATAGAGTCTGAAATGATGCCCATAACTGTATGCATGAAATTCCAATTTCTGAACATACCATGAATATTATCATTTATTTTGTTATTGTATATTTCTCAAAAAAATATAAAATTTTGGTTCAGCTCTAGTAGACTGGGTTGACTTACAAAAAGGCAAGCTCCTTTCTTTTCCTTTACTTACAAGTAAACAACTCCAAATCTCTAAATCTGTTTATTTTAATTTTTAGGAAATCCTAATGCCTTCTGTTGGTAAAAACAATTCCCCATGAACACTTTCACATTTCTGAAAAGCCTTGGCTTTCTGAGTAAAGAATACTTGTAACCTGAAGTTAAAGGATTTAAATGGTAAACAGGCTTTGAAAGTTAGAGGGACTTAAAGGACTTAACAGACTTAAAGAACTCAAACACCTATCTCCCCCAGAGCCATTTGATTACATTTCAGAAGTGAGATGCCTCAAGACTTTGCCTTCTCCTTGCAAAGGATTCTAGAGGAGTCTTTCTTGCTCTCCCTTTATCTAAGCGAGGAGGACCAAATTTGAAGCCACCCCCATACAGGTTCTGAGCCTCATAATTTGTGGATCCTTCCCTCTGATGTTAAGCCTCACTGCATGTACAAGTAGCATCAGGCTCTCATTGTGTTGTCTCATGGGAAATTGGAGAGTAGAAAACTAGTGATGCTAAAATCTAAGATGCTCTTATCCAGATGTCTCAGGTTTCTGCTTAAACAACCATATGAGTATGGAACATTAACCTGCTAGTAAGTAACGTTTCAGACACTTCACATTTTGGGACTTAATATTTCTTTAAATAGTTTCATGTGTCACTAGCCTTGCCACCATATGTTTTCTTAATGAAAGTTTTGTATTGAAACCTTGTGGAAATCAGTATTGATAAATGCTACAGCAATGGGTGTCTTTGGTTAGTCCTTTAAATCAACTTTGTCAACTAACATATAAAGAACAGTGGCCAAGAATATTTGAATGACTTTTCAGGATAAATAACCATCAGATCTAATAAAATATTAATGAAAAAACTATCTAGAAATCTAATACTAATACTTCTTTCTTTCTCAATTCACACCTCCCAATCCAAGCTGTATGCAATTATGTTTTTAAGTCTTTCTCATCAAGCCTGCGTCTTCTAATAAGATTAAGTTCCAGTTCTCCCAGATACAGATTTATTGATGCTTGGGGATCTCAATATTATCCCATGTGTTTTCAGACCATGTCAGTTTTGACAGTTAATCTATGTCGTAAAAGTATGAACATTTTCTGATACTATTTTTGAATACAGAATGGTGGAAATTCTGAGCTGGAGACAGAATTATCATGAAATGATAAACATCCTAGATAACAGAAATCTGAACCAATTCTCTCAGACATATCAGGATGGTTTGAGTTTATGAGGTAAATGAATGACACTTTCCTTTTTTTTTCTTTTTTTAAATGTACATCAAGGTTACAAAAGACCTAGTTCTGTGGGAAAGAAAAATGTTTATTGGACTAACAAGGCTGAGTAAATGACAATGAACTTCTCAGGCAAAGATGGAATATAAGAACACTACCAGAGGAAACAATACGGAAAAATAGAGAAAGAACATTTATTTTTGACAAAAGCTGATCAAATATTCACTATATATTGGTTAGTGTACATCAGGCACTGACAGATAAATAATCAAATAGGTGGTATCAAATTTTTAATTTCTACTTTTATTGATACACAATTCACATAAAATTTACTATTTTAAAATGTAAAATTTAATGACTTTTAACTATATTAATAAGATTGGGCAACCATCACCACTAGAACATTTTATCACCATAGAAAGAAACCTCATACCCATTCATGTACAATTTGTCTCATTTTCCTATAATCCCAGTTCCTGGGAAACACTACTCTCTTTCTAGGCTTTATAAAGTTATCTATTCTGGACATTTCGTATAAGTGAAATCATATTACATGTAACTTGTTTGGGTCTATCTTCTTTCATACCATTTTCAAGGTTCATTTTTGTATTAGCATAAATTAGTACTTTGTTCTCTGATATGGCTTGGTAATCTGGTGCATGCCACATTTTGTTTATGTATTCATCAATGGATCGAAGTTTAGAATTATTTTTGCTTTTTTGCTATTATGAATAATGCTGCTGTTATAACTCCAGAGTAAGTTTTGGTGTGAATATGTTTCAATTCTCTTATATAACTAGGGGTAGAATTGTTCTTATTGTCATATTGTAACTTTATGTTTAACATTTTGAGAAACTGTCAAACTTTTTCAAAGTGAAGGAGAATCCCATGGACAGTAACCTGGCAGGCTAAGGTCCACAGGGTAGCAGAGAGTCAGACACGACAAGCAGCTTAGCGTGCACGCATGCAGGCAAGCACCATTTTACACTCCTAACAGGAATGTCTAAGAGTTCCAATTTCTGCACTCTTAGTCAACTATTTTTACTCCCCAATCCGAAGAATTGATGCTTTTAAACTGTGGTGTTGAAGAAGACTTTTGAGAGTCCCTTGGACTGCAAGGAGATCCAACCAATACATTTTAAAAGGAGATCAGTCCTGAGTGTTCATTGGAAGGACTAATGCTAAAGCTGAAACTTCAGTACTTTGGCCACCTCATGCGAAGAGTTGACTCATTGGAAAAGACCCTGATGCTGGGAGGGATTGGGGGCAGGAGGAGAAGGGGATGACAGCAGATGAGATGGCTGGATGGCATCACCAACTCGATGTACATTAGTTTGAGTAAACTCCATGAGGTGGTGATGGACAGGGAGGCCTGGAGTGTGGCGATTCATGGGGTTGCAAAGAGTCAGACATGACTGAGCGACTGAACTGAACTGAAGCAAAGATCTGGGAGGAGGGACTCTATACCAAGGTTCAATAAAAGTTGGCAAGAGAATAGAAATAGAGCAGCTTATTGCTCAGGGGCCCTGGAGGAAGGACATGACATAATTCAAGGGGCCAAACAGGGAGGTCAAGGTGGGGAGGAGGAGAGAACAGCAAGACGAGGACCTTTATTAGCATCTGTGGAAGGAGTGCTCTGGGGTTCCTAAACTAAGGCTGGATTGGTCAATTCAAATTAAAAAAAAAGAAAGGATATTTTGGTAAGCCCTGCAGGGGTTTTCTCTAAAGAGCACACAAGGGGAAGACCTTGAGAGGTGAGAGGGATTGTTTATCATAAGGGTCATCGGGGGAGTCATATAAGGGACTTGTATTTACTTATGAGTCTGCAGATTGTTATCCAGTGAATGTGCTTATGCAAAGGGCTAGGGTCCCTTGTTCACACAAAAGGGAAGCTGAGACAGCACTATCATGGAGTTGTTTAAACTTATGGCAGAAGAATGTGGTTTACAGAAAGGTTAAAAAAAAAAAAGGAATGTATTAATTTCATTAACTCTCCTGTCCTTTGATCTCCAGCATAACCTGTTCCCACCAGAGAAATGCCAAACATTTCTGACCTTCCCTGCAAACTGCGTCTAGCTGATGTCTGTCCTCACCACTCCCAATACTCTTGCTTATAATTGGGGATCATATGGACCACCTAAGGATTAAATAATCAAAGGCCATTTTTAAAATTTATTTATTTTAATTGGAGGATAATTACTTTATGATATTGTGATGGTTTTTGCCATGCATGTTTCCCCTTCATCCTGAAGCCCACTTCCACCTCCCTCCCCATCCTATCCCTGGTGTCACAGAGCACCAGATTTGGGTGCCCCGCTTCATGCATTAAACTCTCACTGACACGTGCTACTGTATATGTTTCAATGCTATTCTTTCAAATTACCCCACTCTCTCCTCTCACTGAATCCAAAAGTCCATTCTTTAAGGCTGTTTCTCCTTTGCTGCCCTGTACATAAGATCATCGATACCATCTTTGAAAATTCCATGTATATGCATTAATATACAGTATTTGTTTTTCTCTTTCTGACTTACTTTACTCTGTATAATAGGCTCTAGGTTCATCCACTTCATTAAAACTGACTCTAATATGTTCCTCAAAGGCTATTTTGAGTGATAAGCTTTTAATTCAATAGAAAGGATATAATCAATAAAAAAATAAACTGAATTTTATTTTCATGGTTGGAATCTATGTTGTTCCAAATGTACATCTACCTCTAACTTCCGTTGGTTTCATGAACTTTGCAAGCTGGACAACATTGGCCCAAAACTGAGATTTGTCAGGTCAAACCATAGAGAGCAAGCAACCCCCAGCAAGACTTGTCTACCCTGCACCACATGTACTCTTGTATGTTATTTGATCAAGTTGGTCAAAGTTGACAAATTCCATGGTTTAAGTCACAAGAAAGTGGCACATCACTGTCTTTTTTTAAATCTATGGATTTTTATTAAGATGTATGTCTGTTTATTTTATGCCCTTGGAAACTGTTATGATCAATGTTGTTGAGAAAGTGGAGAAAAGGGAACACTAGAACAATGTTGGTGGGAATATAAATTGCTACAGCCAGTGTGGAAAAAAATTTAAAAGTAAAACAACCATGTGATCCAGCAATGCATTACTGATATATATTCAAAGGAAAAAAATCACAATCAGCATCTCAAGGAGATATCTTCTCATTTTTCATCACAGCATCATTCATGACACTCAAAGTAGGGAAACAACTAAATAAAATATGGTATATAGAAAAGAATATTATTCAGAATATTCTAGCAGTAGAATTTTATTCAGCTATAAAAAAGCAAGAAATCCTGCTATTTGTGATAGCATGGATAAAAATGGAGGGTATTATGCTAAATGAAATAAACTAGACATAGAGACTCAAACAAATACCAAAAATATATTCATTTACATATGGACTCTAAAGAAAATTCATAGAACCAGAGAGTAGAATGTTGTTACCATAGACAGGAGGTAGAAGAAATGGGGAGATATTGGTTAGAACATACAAACTTTCATGCATAATGAATAAGATCTGAGGATAAAATGTACATGGTGACTATAATTAATTACATTATATTGTACACTTGAAATTTGCTAGGCAAGTTCTCACACACACAGGAAGGTAATAACAAATGTGCTAATTATCTTAATTGTGGTAAATATTTCACAATGCATATTTATATCAAATCAGAATGTAATATACCTTAAATGTATACTTTATCTGTCAATTATACCTCAGTTAGCTGAAGGGATAAAGAAAACTGTTATGAACAATTCCTAACTCCTTCTACCACTGTTGTAATTTAAGACCCTATCAGTTTTTGCTTTATTCAAAAGAAATTTTCCTTTTTTTGTTGAAATACTACTTTCAAGCAATGATCAATTCAGTGTCACTTTTGGGCTTCCCTTGTGGCTCAGCTGGTAAAGAATCTGCCTGCAATGCAGGAGACCTGGGTTCGATCCCTGGGTTGAAAAGATCCCCTGGAGAAGGGAAAGGCTACCCACTCCAGTATTCTGGCCTGGAGAATTCCATGGACTGTATAGTCCGTAGGGTGGCAAAGAGTCGGACATGACTGAGCAACTTTCCTTTCACTTCCTTTTATGAAATCTTTCCTTTTTTTGTTTAAAATTTGACAAAGTTTTTATTTCATAGTGCCTTAATATTATTGATAAAAGTGAAGGCACAGTTGAAAATGGATAATGTTGAAATAACTGTTAACTAGATTATGAAATAATGTGTTCATAGTTAACCAAGATAGCAGAAGACTTTAAAATGATGCTCTGAAGTTCTTATATGGTACTTACAGCTGTTAAGTTTCCAAGTTACAAGCAAGGTATAAACAGATAGAAATGAACAAATAATATAAAAAATTTAGGTAGATAGGAGATTCATATTTCATTTCTCCAGTGGCATATTTATGATTGAATTAAATTAAAGTCCTACTTGTACACCACATCCAGGTCCTTTTAGCTGGTTCAGTCAAAGAGGTAAGACCTCCGACTGGCTTACATGAGAGCTCCACTCATTGGCCCACTTTTGGGGAGTTTACCAGACTTGAGTTCATCAATAATTTCTTCAGTATACTTAGGTGTCAGATCCTCATAGTAGTTGTCATTTATTTGAACCATTGGTGTGTTTACACAGGCCCCTAAACATTCCACTTCTATAAGAGTGAAAAGTTTCTCAAGTGTATTCTCTCCAACATTATTCCAAGTTTTTTCTAAATGGCTTCCAGTATGCAGAGTTTTGAAGCATGAAGGGTATAGTAGTATACACTTAAATGAATGTGACATTTTCCAAATGACTTTTGATTATACATAGTGTAAAAAGTTGCTGCTTCATATATTCTCATTGGCAGTACCTGTAAAATCTCTGCAACCTTGTTCGTAGAGAGGGGCAGCCATCCATTCTGTTTTGGGGCAAAATCCAGGTCTGGATAAAGAGCAGCTGCTTCATGCCCTTTTGGATAGTTTTTTTTGCAACGGCATCTTCTTACAGTTTTCTGGTGTGAAATCACATGGAGCGTCTGGGTTATTCTCAGGAGTATCTCTGTTCACAAATAAGGCTCCATCCTTCACAGCTGTCTTAGGCAGATTCCTTATGTGTCTTCCCCAGTTGGCAGCGAGGCAGCCATGGAGCACTAGAGAGAAGAACATGATAGGCCAAACTGCCATGAAATCTTTTTCTAATTTTAGTTTCTTCTGTCAGATTTTAATATTTTATTTCTCAGTGTTATGGTTGAACTGTAGTCAAATCAGCAATTGTGTCATGATGTGCATATCTATTTGACCTGTGATCCATCTTGAGGGCAAGAAACTTTTTGTTATTAAGGAATTGTCATCTATGAGTTCATGTAATGTACTTTTGTGTAGATACTAGAATATATGTGTGTGTGAGATAATTTTAAATCCAAGGGCAGTTAATTAAAACATGAAGTATCCTATTCAACAATCCTCCTTGAGACATCAATGGAAAATGCTTCATAGATCATTAAATTTGCACAAGAAGATACAAAATCTACATAATCTAGTTGAATCAAATTTTCTTTGGTGAAATGATGTGTTTAAGAGACAAAATTGGCTGAAAATTTGGATAAATTTTTCTGTGTAAATTTTACTAACTAAGGATCAACACCTTAGATATAAAATTCTATTTCATCATGTACACTTCATTTAGTAGAAAATGCTGAACCTGATTCATTTAGAAAATTGACTGATTCTGCCATTCGAATTCTGATGAATCTGAGTTGGAGTAAATGTTTCATGCAAGCACTTGTCACTGAATGAAAGAGAAAATGAGTTGAACTGCACCAAGCTGAGCTTCCAAAAGTAGCCAGTATTGTGCATGATAATAATAAATGACTTTATATGTAGCAAAATGTGGACCAAGAGGTATACTTACCTGAAAATAAGGCTGAATGAGAAGAGAAATAGCCTTCACCTTACTCTTTGAATCAAAGACTACCAATAATTACATCAGAAGACTAATGACTTTGAGTGACCAAGACTAGCTTAGCTCAGTTTGCAGTGGAAATCATAAAGACTTACAAATATATCTAAAGCAAATATATCTTATGACCTTATTCTGTTCCCTGTTTCAAACTTGTCCTGTTATCTTTTGTCCTACTTTCTATTAGGGACACCGTTCATATATCATCTACTTTGGGGTCACTTCCAAAGCAATCTACTTAATACTCCAGCTTATTCTGTCTGCTTCCTTGCAACTTTGGAACCACTCACCTCTATTAAAATTTCTCATTTATTCATTTCAATTACCAACTAAATTTATCTGAGGGATGGAGCTGTTTCTTATTCAAAACTCCACCACAGGACCTCACACAGTATCTGACAAACACTAGGTATTCAAAACATACCCATTGAAAATTATATAGTGCAAAATTTCCACATCCATATATATGTGTGTATCTATATGGAGAAGAAAGACCACTCCAAATAATATACAGTTTCTACATATATTATTTTTTATGGCTTACATCCACTAATGTATATACCTTACTAGTTTGTTGAAACTATTTTTTCAGTCAAATTCTTGTAGGTTATAAAACATATTTTGTAAATAATTGGCTTCAATTTTGTGATTTTACCTGATATGATTAAATTGGAAATGTTTCACTTCAGTAACATTGATTTGCTGATCCTCCTTTGTCCATTGATAAGAATGAGTTCACGAAATACCCCCACATTGCTAGAGGAAGCAGTAATTTGCCACATCCATCATTTTCTATCTCCTGTGGAGCATAGTTGCCAGGGTTTCTAAATTAATATGATGAAATTGAAGGCAACTGTAAGTACAATATTTTTATTTCTTTCTCCATTGTTCTTCATCTATATTATTTCATTGGACTATACGAGAAAAGGAAAGCCTACTAATCCTCTTGTGCTATTATTTGCTATCAAATTGATTCATTATGTTTCTCTTTTATTCCTAATTATAGTTATCCACCTTGCCCATCTGCAAAACTACAAACAGTACATCTTTGGCTCTTTGACATCTTTTATTTTCATGCAGTATGAAGCTGCTTATACCATAGAGGCTATCAATCAACAGATAATGAGTGAACACCTACCAAATGTAAAACAGAGTAGAGACTGGACAGCTGTAAAACTGGATACCTGAGATGAGGAAGGTTAAAGTCCAGTTGGGGTAATGAAGTATACATGAAAAGTCACTCTGTATAGATATAAGTCAGAGGAGACAAAATCTAACAGTTAAAATTATAAGACAAACCCCTCTTTGATGGTCCCAGGGAGTTTTGTTGAATAAAAGGGGAATTTAGATATGGGAACTTCTCAGCTTAGAGTAGAGCATTATAGGCTGAGGTTAAGAAAGGTCATGAAGAAGAGGGAAGTTAATGAGAAAGGTGTGTCAGAGAGAGTTGGCCCTCTAAAATAGAGAATTTGTGTAGGTGCATAATAAAAGATAGACTGTATTACTCTGGCATGAGACCAAGTAGAGAATATTGTGAGTTTGGAGACACTGATGGCTTTTAAATAGGAATGGAGTTAAGGATAAGGATGATTGAAATAAATTATAGTTCTTTCCTAACCTCACTAATTTTTCTAAAGTCTTCTTCTAACATTATCAGTATATATTTTAATACATAAAATTTACTCACCTATCTTATACAGATAATTATAGTTTTTTAACCAAGCAGGACCCTATGAGGTCTTTCCAGAACAGACCCCCACCCATGTCCTCCACTTGTCTTTTGTCTTATTAAAATTTTAGTCAAAAAATAAATCTAATCATAACAGTGAGAAAATGCAGAGGAAAACAGTCAAGCAAGACAAAATAATAATACTTTAGCTATTAAACAAAATCAAGAACTTTTTAGCTCTTCCTCGAGGGCTATAGATAAAACTTTGAGTCATATTTTTTGAGCTGTTTTACAAATATTGAAACTCCCATCATATGGAAAAAATTAACTATATGCTGCCTACAAGCACGTAGAACTCAGAATGATTGGAACCAGAAGGTTGATGATGCTGACTCATCACCAACCAATCAGAAGAATGTTCATGAGCTGATCACGCCATGCTTCTTGCACATTATAAGATTCCTCATAACCCCCTCCAGAGTGGACCACACAGTTTTGAAGGCATTAGCCCACTGTGGTCCCTTTTGCCTGGCAAAGCAATAAAAGCTACTATTTTCAACTCCACCCAGAGCTCTGTCTCTGCATTTCTATTCAGAACCAGTGACCAGAGGCCAAAGTTCAGTAGCAGTTTGACATATATATACTCTATATATTCACACAACAATCAAAGTATGTAATATTTCCATCACCTTCATATCTCTTTGATCATCCTCCACTTTTCACCACTACAGATTAGCTTGAGTTTTCTATTTTCAATGTTTCTTAATTAGATTTTCCTTGCATAATTCCCAAGGAATAGCTGACCATTTTTAATTTTGACAAAGAAAAACAAATACAGTTTTAATTTCCTGATAGAAAGGGAATGAACAGTATATAGATGGATCATGAATGGTGACATAATACAATTCTAGAAATCATATTGAATAATTCACCATAAAACCAAACCCTGTTTAACTTTACTTATGTCTTTGCTTTATTTGGATATTTGAAAAAGTAATATTGCTCATGCCTTTTATTTGGTTATTTATAAGATGTTGTTGTTGTTGTTCAGTCTCTCAGTCCTGTCCTACCCCATGGACTGCAGAATGCCAGGCTTACCTGTCCATCACCAAAGCCCAGGTTTTGCTCAAACTCATTTCCATTGAGTCACTGATGCCATCCAACTATCTCAACCCCTATCATCCACTTCTCTTCCTGCCTTCAATCTTTCCCAGCACTGGGGTCATTTCCAAAGAGTTGGCTCTTCACATCAGGTGACCAAAGTATTGGCGCTTCATCATCAGTACTTCCAATGAATATTCAGTGTTGATTTCTTTTAGAATTGACTGATTTGATCTCCTCGCAGTCCAAAGTACTCTCAAGATTCTTCTCCAAAACCACAGTTCAAAGGCATCTGTTCTTTGGTGCTCAGTCTTTTATATTGTCTACATCTCACATCCATACTACTAGAAAAACCATAGCTTTGACTACATGGAAATTGATAGGCAAAGTAGTATCCCTGCTTTTTAATATGCTGTCTAGGACTGATATTGCTTTTCTTCCAAGAAGCAAGTGTCTTCTAATTTCAAGGCTGCAGTCACCATCTGCAGTGATTTTGGAGCCTAGGAAAATAAAGTCTGTCACTGTTTCCACTGTTTCCCCATCTATTTCCGATGAAGCAATGGAACAGGATACCATGATCTTAGTTTTTTGAAGGTTGAGCTTTAAGCCCAATTTTTCATTCTCCCCTTTCACCTTCGTCAAGAGGCTCTTTAGTTTCTCTTTGCTTTCTGCCATAAAGGTGGTGCCATTTGCATATCTGAGGTTATTGATATTTCTTCTGGCAATCTTGATTCCAGGTTGTGCTTCATCCAGCTTGGCATTCGTCATGATGTATTCTGCATGTAAGTTAAATAAATAGAGTGACAATATGCAACCTTGATGTACTACTTTCTCAATTTGGAACCAGTCTACTGCTCCATGTCCATTTCTAACTGTTACTTCATACAGGTTTTGCAGGAGGCAGGTAAAGTGCTCTGGTATTCCTGTCTCTAAGAATTTTCCACAGTTTGTTGAGGAAAAATCTTTTCTTCTAGATTTCCTTTTATTTTGGCACTAGAAAAAAAAACGGAGTACTTCTTTTTTATGATACAAAAAAATCTTTATCATTAGTAACTGCAGGAAAAGAAAGGGTAAGATACTGCCCTAGTAATGGAAAACACCTTAATTTGATTCAATTTTTTTTCTAAATTTAATAATAGAATGATAATTGGAAAATTATTCCAAGTATAAATTCAAAAAAGTGAAAAACAAAAGCATCTCCATTGGCTTATTTATCAGTTTATTCAACAAAATTTTATTAACAGTCGAGTGTGCCTGGCAATAATGTGTAGCAGGAGATAAAGCAGGAAGCAAAGTGAACCCAAATCCTTGCCCTCATGAGGGATACATGCCTGTGGGGCAAAAATGAATAAGAAAAAATTAAAAGAATATATGTGATAGCTAATGACAAAAGTGAAAAACATCAAGGGAAATGAGAGTGCCAGAATATGAAGAGGGGTTGAGGTTGCAGTTTTTAAAGGGATGATCCCTGAAAAACTATTGTGAAGATCATATTTAACCAAAGCCCTGGATAAGAACAATTGGGGATGTTCATGTAACCCAAAGACTGTAGCTTTACCTCAGCTTACCCTCAACATGATACATAAATCTTATGTTTTGTATCTATTTCCCTTAGCCTTTATTTCCTCCCCATTTAATCTATGTCTCTTTATTTTTATCAATAATTTAATTTCTCCCACATTCTTAAAAACACTCTCCAAGAAAGTATTTTAAAACATTTTTAACAATTGGAAAATATACTATCATAGATATATCATAATCTACTTAAGCATTTCTTTTAGCATTTATTTATCCTTGTACATCGTGTAAATATTACTTTAGTGAGCACTCTTATGTAAAGAATTTTGTCCATATTTCTGATTCTTTCCTTAGACAGAGTGGTCAAAGTGTGATGAGTGACTATAAAAGTGAGAACAATTCCACATGGAGTAAATAACCCTGTTTCATATTCTCAGCATAAGGATTATCTCTGTGTAGCATAGAGCATGTATAAAAAAGAGAGTAGAAATATCCTGTAGTCATGAAATTTAACTGGGTTATTTTTCCTCCAAAGAAAGAGAAGTATCACATTATATCATTAGTTTAAGCAAATTGGTATTTAACAAATAAATATTTCTAGGTGTCTGAGCAAATGTTCTCTTAGATTATAGAAGCAAAGAAAAAAGATTGCCACTAACTCAAAATAGAAGCAAACAGTTATGAGCAGAGAATAAGTAAGTATATATTTTGTAGGATATAAATTTCACCTAGAATATTGTAAATGAAATGAGGAAAAGAAGAAAGAAAAAAGAAAAAGACGGAAGAAAAACAATATCAGACTTGAAAGCCAACTGTAGAAAATAAGCGTCAAAATCTGGCTTGCTCATCTTTAGAAAGCCCAGATACCCTTATACTCCCAGTATGTTTCTGATGATAAGATATAGGGAAAAGAGAAAGAAAATTTCAGATGTAACAATCACTGTCGACAATTTGATATAAGAAAACTAGCAGTAAACAGTAAGTAATATAAAAATTGTTTGGGGCCTAGAGAGAGATGGGCTATAGCTCAGTCCTTGCCAGCTCAGAGAATGCAGTCATGTACAATCGCACAACAAGATGTTTAAACACATGTTTAATTGCCTTTAAACCTGACTCTGTAGTCAAGAACTATGGAAGGAGACGGTGTGTGATGAACACCCCAAATTACAGAGTTCCAGTGCTGCCTTTCTCAGAATGTCCCCTAAATTGCAACATCTGTAAGATAAGACCAGTCAATGTTCCAGGAACCTGAGTTTCTCCTGTTTTATTTTTATTTCTTTTTTTAAGAAGTCATAATTTTCAAGGCCTCAAAGATCTTTATGTCTTTTGAACTTCCAATTGAACCTAAAGGCAAGAATTTTTTATTTCTTGCTTTTCAAAAAAAAAAATCGTAATTAATCTCACATGCTGCAGAATATATGCTACCAGATTTTAAGAATCATTGCAAGACTATAATTAAGGAGTATATTCTATTTTTTTTGTGCAAGACTACAAGAATCATAAAGAATAAGGTTTCAGAAATAAATACCCTCAAATAAAACATTCCTTAATTTATTGAAATATAACAGGTTATTTTGTTGTTGTTTGTTTGTTTTTTTTTAAGAAATGATGCTAAAGCAATTGAATGTTGACTGAAAAAAAAATTAGCCTTGCCCTCACCCTGAATTACAACACTCACTAACCGACTTGAGTTGGAACTCAGACCTAAATGCAAAAGGTAAAGCAATTAGTCACCTAACATAAAACATAGGGACATATCTTCATAACTTAAAATATGATAAATTGTATTCAGCTTGATACCAAAAAAATTGCTTATCAAAGAAAAAACTTATAAATTGGGCTTCATTAAAATTTTAAAAAAATGTTCTATCAAATATTTGACTAAGAACATAAAAAGGCACCCATTGCATAGGAAACATTCTCAGAACTCTCTTATACACCACATATTGAAATATAAGGTAAATATATATACACATATACAGGGCTTCCCCGGTAGCTCAGTTGTAAAAGAATCTGCCTGCCAATGCTGGAAACACAAGGCACACGGGTTCAATCCCTGGATTGTCATGATTCCCTGGAGGAGGAAATGGCAACCCACTCCTGTATTCTTGCCTGGGAAATCCCATGAACAGAGGACTCTCTCAGGCTATAGTCCATGGGGTCACAAAGAGTCAGATACAACTGAACAACTGAGCATAAGCACATATACATATATATATATGTATATATATAGGGAATATATAGTTTATATATGTATATAGTTTTCTGAGTTTGTTTCATAAATATAATAAATTATATTATCTGAAATAGTTTTTGTTTGTTTGTTTTCTAGTTACTTCAATTCCTTTGTTTCCTCCAAGTTTTTTTGTTAGTTTTTTGATAATTTTTTTCTTTTTACCTTTTTACCTTTTTCTTTCCTCTTAGGGACTTTTTTTTGGTGTTTGGTGATCCTTGGTTTGTTTGCTTATATAAAGAGTGGTCACTAACAACAAATTGGAAGCTCAGAGGTTGTGGATTGTTCTTTTTAACCATGTGATTTTATCCTGGGAACATCTAGCTTAGTACATGTCCTGAGGGCAAACCCTAATATCTGTGTCTTTATAGTCTCCTCTTGGCCTAGTCAAATTTCCCAGAAAAGACTCTTCTATCATGTTCTAGAAGTTTGAGAATAGAATAGGAAAAGGGAGGCATTGATATATGAATATTAACCTGATCATTGTACAATTCAGTATTGCATTGCTACAATAAAATGCTTCAAATATATCCAAGTCCAGAAACAACACATACCACAAAGTGAGTTTCCAATACTCTGCTCAGAAGTCCTTGCTATAGGCCTTCATTTTAAAGGGCTCTCCTCTTGTTCTCTTTGGGCAGCACCTTTTCCTACAAAGTAAGGAATTTGCATGGTGAAGCAAATGTTTGTTTAGAGAGGGTCAAGTTAAAAATATTCAGAATCAGAAGGTGAGGGCTATGTCTTATTTGATGGGAATTTTTGTTAATGCAAGTTCACATTCCCAATGCACAATGAGGTGAAACAAACTGAAACACCAGAGTTTAAAGCAGAGAAAGGTTAGTGGCTGATGGTGAGGCAACAGAGTGGTGACACAGGGGTTAATATTATCAGTCCTTAGGCTACAGGAGGACTGGGCTCTATGTTCGTGGTCATTCAGTAGTTCCTACATTTGATGGTGGGGAGGATATTCACACCTGCAAAACAACTCGTGAAATTTGCATCAGATACTGCTATCTTGGTACTTTAGAGAAAAGCTAAATCAGAATATATGGGAGAAGGCCTGTCTCAGGAAGATCCCATGGGATCTGGCTTGATTACAGTTTCTCCTTTTTCCTTGGTACTCCTCAATCTTTTCTTTGATACTCCTCAATCTTTTCTTTGATACTTTGAGGAATTGGAAGGAATGAATCTTGAATATTCACTGGAAGGACTGATGCTGAACCTGAAGCTCCAATACTTTGGCCATGTGATTTGAAGAGCCAACACACTGGAAAAGACCCTGATGCTGGGAATGGTCAATGTCAGCAGGTGAAGGGAATGACAGAGGATGAGATGGTTGGATGGCATCACCGACTCAATGGACATGAGTTTGAGCAAACTCTGGGAGATGGTGTAGGACAAAGAAGCCTGATGAGCTGCAGTCCATGGGGTCACAAAGAGTCAGACACAACTGAGTGACTGAACAAAAATCTTGAGGAAAACAAGTTTTGAACAAGAAAGGAATAAAGATTCAGATAGTGAGGTTAATCATAAACTTGAAAGAGACCCCACAGCGTCCTGCTTAGTTACATTTTTAGGACTTCAAGCCAGAGAGGCAGCATTTCAAGTAACCCTGTGAGAACTGCTCTGAGCAGGTGAAGGGAGGAGCCACGTTATATAAAAGTTCTGCAATAAAAGGCAGGTAGTCTGAACATCAAAATATTTTTAACTAAAGAAAACCAGATATCCCAAAGTTAAGGAATTTAATACTTTTCTATGGACTAATGACAGAGATGGGCTTACTGAAATCATTCCTTTTATATGCATCTCAGTTATCTGGAAAAGGTCAGTTTTCATTCCAATCTCAAAGAAAGGCAATGCCAAAGGATGTTCAAACTACCTCAAAATTGCACTCATCTCACACAGAGAAGGCACTGGCGACCCACTCCAGTACTCTTGCCTGGAAAATCCCATGGACAGAGGAGTCTGGTAGGCTGCAGTCCATGGGGTCGCTGAGAGTCAGTCAGACATGACTGAGCAACTTCACTTTCCCTTTTCCCTTTCATGCATTGGAGAAGGAAATGGCAACCCACTCCAGTGTTCTTGCCTGGAGAATCCCAGAGGTGGGGGAGCCTGGTGGGCTGCCATCTATGGGGTCACACAGAGTTGGACTTGACTGACACAACTTAGCAGCAGCAGCAGCACATGGTAGCAAAGTAATGCTCAAAATTCTCCAAGTCAGGCTTCAGTGGTATGTGAAACATGAACTTCCAGATATTCAAGCTGGATTTAGAAAAGGCAGAGGAACCAGAGATCAAATTGCCAACATCTGTTGGATTGTTGAAAAAGCAAGAGAACTCCAGAAAAAACATCTACTTCTGCTTTATTGACTACACCAAAGCCTTTGAATGTGTGGATCACAATACACTGTGGAAATTCTAAAAGAGATGGGAATACCAGACCATCTGACCTGCATCTTGAGAAATCTGTATGCAGGTCAGGAAGCAACAGTTAGAACTGGACATGGAACAAGAGACTGGTTCCAAATAGGAAAAGGAGTACATCAAGGCTGTATATTATCACCCTGCTTATTTAACTTCTATGCAGAGTACATCATGAGAAACGCTGGGCTGGAAGAAGCACAAGCTGGAATCAAGATTGCCTGGAGAAATATCAACAACCTCACATATGCAGATGATACCACCCTAATGGCAGAAAATGAAGAAGAACTAAAGAGCCTCTTGATGAAAGTGAAAGAGGAGAGCGAAAAAGTTGGCTTAAAGCTCAACATTCAGAAAACAAAGAACATGGCATCCAGTCCCATCACTTCATGGCAAATACTAGGGGAAACAATGGAAACTTTAACATACTTTACTTTCTTGGGCTCCAAAATTATTGCAGATGGTGGTTGCAGCCATGAAATAAAATAAAATGACCTTGGAAGAAAACTATGACCAATCTAGACAGCATATTAAAAAGCAGAGACATTACTTTGCCAACAAAGGATTGTCTAGTCAAAGCTATGGTTTTTCCAGTAGTCACGTGTGGATGTGAGAGTTGGACTATAAAGAAAGTTGAGCACTGAAGCACTGATGCTTTTTCACTGTGGTGTTGGAGAAAGTCTTGAGTCCCTTGGACTGTAAGGAGATCCACCCACTCAATCATAAAGGATATCAGTCCTGAATATTCACTGGAAGGACTGATGCTGAAGTTGAAACTCCAATACTTTGGCCCCCTGATGTGAAGAAGTGATTCATTTGGAAACCCAATGCTGGGAAAGATTGAAGGTGGGAGGAGAAGGGGACAACAGAGGATGAGATTGTTGGATGGTATCACTGACTCAATGGACATGAGTTTGAGTAAGCTCCAGGATTGGTCATGGACAGGGAAGCCTGGCATACTGCAGTCCATGGAGTCGCAAAGAGTTGGACATGACTGAGCAACTGAACTGATCTGAACAGCTATCTGGGGCCAGTTTCCTGTGTTGTGGCATCCTCAGGGCTCACTATAAGGTGTGTCTAAAGTCAGCTGGCTACTAGATGGCAAGGAGTCTTTGTTTCTTTCTTGAATTCCCTCAGGGCTCACCAGTTCATATTGGAGGGCTACAATTGCTGATGACATCCTGTGTTTACTGAAATGGAAGGAAATAATCCCTTTCTCAAGTATGACTCCTCTTCTAGGTCATAGCTCAGATACCTGAGACTCTAAACTGGCCCAGCTCCACTAGCAGTGTCTATGTGAGCATCACATTGGATCCCAGTTCCAATTTCATCCTCATGAGAGCAGACTGTAGTCTTAATGGATGTTCTCCTAGGTCGGAAGGTTGACTAAATATTGGCTATTTGTATGCAATATACTCAGCTTGCACATCAAGATTCAGATCTCCACAAATGTGCACTTGTGGCCACTGATAGCATGGATAGAGGTTGGTGAGTGCAGAGAAAGAGATTGGCCTTAGGTCTAAGGCAAGGGCATGGTCTTTCTGGGCTTCCACAATTCAAGACAGAGGTGTGAAAACTCTAATCATACTAAATTTAAATCTGGTATTTCCAGTTTCATAAAAGCATCTGGGACAAGGATGGAGGGGGCTTCCCAAGTGGTACTAGTGGTAAGAATCTGCCTGCCAATGCAGGAGACTCAAGAGACATGGGTTTGATCCATGGGTCAGGAAAATCCCCTGGAGAAGGGCATGGCAACCCAATCTAGTATTCTCACCTGAAGAATCCCATGGACAGAGGAGCTTGAGTTAAAGAGATGGACACAGCTGAAGCAACTGAGCAAGGTAGGTGGATGAAATATTATTATTTAATAAGTCTTTTTACTTGATTTAAAAATTTGAAATTTTGCATAAATGCATTGATACATGGCCTCCATTAGTTTGTTAGGGCTGACATGACAAAATAAGGTAGACTGGGTAACTTAAGCAACAGGAATTCTCACAGTTCTGGAGACTGGAATTCCAAGAACAAAGTGTCAGAGGATGTGGTTTCTTATGGAGCCTCTCTCCTTGGCTTGCAGATGGCCACCTTCTTGCTGCATCTTCATGTGGTCTTTCTTCAGTGCACATGCATCCCTGGTGTCTCTCTGTGCATCCAAATTTCCTCTTAGTGAAGAATACCAGTGTCAAATTTAAAGCCAGACATTCATTAGAGCCATTAAACAGATTTTATTCTGTAACTACTGACAGTAGAGGAAAGTGCTCAGTTTCATTCTGATTTGTTCAGAGATGTCTGGGTGTTTTAAAGAGAAATGAGAGTATAGGAAGAAAGAGCAGGAACCCAAGCGAAAAATTACAAATGCCTGGTCAATGTAAATGTGATCAGGCCAACTGTATCTATCTGCTAGCTGGCTACTATTAAAGTCAGGATTTCATCCTTCCACAGAGACTGGAAGACAGCCCATAAAGAGTTGTGGGAAGTACATGTGCATATTGAAGGGACAGAGGAAGGAGTTACAATTGTAAATGCTCTATGAAAAGGAGGTCAAAGACCTATCTTCAGGTGTAGAAAAACTGTATAATCGTCCTGGCAACTCTGAGTCTCACAGGTAGATGTTTTAATAGGGGCCGGGATCATCCTAGGGACATCAGCTCTGTTCTAGTTCAGTCACTCAGTCATGTCTGACTCTTTGCGACCCCATGAATTGCAGCACGCGAGACCTCCCTGTCCATCACCAACTCCTGGAGTTCACTCAGACTCACGTCCATCGAGTCTGTGATGCCATCCAGCCATCTCATCCTGGGTCGTCCCCTTCTCCTCCTGCCTCCAATCCCTCCCAGCATCAAAGTCTTTTCCAATGAGTCAACTCTTCACATGAGGTGGCCAAAGAACTGGAGTTTCAGCTTTAGTATCACTCCTTCCAAAGAACACCCAGGACTGATCTCCTTCAGAATGGACTGGTTGGATCTCCTTGCAGTCCAAGGGACTCTCAAGAGTCTTCTCCAACACCACAGTTCAAAAGCATCAGTTCTTCGGCACTCAGCTTTCTTCACAGTCCAACTCTCACATCCATACAAGACCACTGGAAAAACCATAGCCTTGACTAGATGGACCTTAGTCGGCAAAGTAATGCCTCTGGCTTTCGAATATGCTATCTAGATTGGTCATAACTTTCCCTTCCAAGGAGTAAGCGTCTTTTAATTTCATGGCTGCAGTCACCATCTGCAGTGATTTTGGAGCCCCAAAAAATAAAGTCTGACACTGTTTCTACCGTTTCCACATCTATTTGCCATGAAGTGATG
>SJYQ01002814.1:76461-111995 GCA_006410935.1 Redunca redunca
CCCTTACTGTAACTACAAATTTTAAATATTAAATTTATTTATAGTTATTTTTATGCCACTTGGAAACAGGTATGCTGGAAGAGCAGGAACTAATCTAAAGTCAGAGAGTTGAGGACCTGGAAGAGGAGTCCCTGCTAAGGATTCTAGCAGGGTCATGAAGAGACTTGGTTCTAACATGGGTAACTTGAGTTCTCTCATTTTCTCCGTATAATATGGACAAATGCATACCATTTAAACTTCAGATTAGTGGTACTGTAAAAAGCAAAATAAAGTGAAATTTTAATATTCACACTAAATGAAATATAAACTGCTTTAGATGGATCCAGGAAGATGGGCTCAGAGCTTCTCCATTTGTCCTCTCATTTTCCTTCCAACATACAATTAATTCCCCAGATTCTGAAATAGTTCTTGAAATTGACATCTCTTTGATCATTTTCATNAGATGGATCCAGGAAGCTGGGCTCAGAGCTTCTCCATTTGTCCTCTCATTTTCCTTCCAACATACAATTAATTCCCCAGATTCTGAAATAGTTCTTGAAATTGACATCTCTTTGATCATTTTCATTTTAAGCATTCCGTGAACAAAACTTATCAAGAGCATACCGATTCAAATCGCTTGTTTACATGGTCTGTTTCTTTTCTCTTAGTTCTAACCTTATGTAACAGACCTAGCAGATCAATGTCCTCATTTCTGTTGGAGGAGTGTGTAATTTCCTTGGTTATGTCTTGTCACAACAAAAATTTGAAGCAATGGATGGATCAGTGTTATAGCCCTCAGCCAGACCAGTGTTACAGCCCTTGGCCAGACCAGTGTTATAGTCCTGTGTAATTTTCTTGAGTGGACCAGTGTTACAGTCCCATGTTACAGCTCAGTTTTATTTAGAAAGTAAAGGAAAATACATCCTTGAGGCGTGAGTGTGGGCCAACCCAAAAGGCACAAAGAGAAGAGAAGCCCCCCACTCAGTTTTAGCTCCTCTTTATATATCTTTTTTCTCCTCCCCCTGGGCCTGCCCTATGTAAATTGGGCTAGCCAGGAGTGCTGTTTGTTTTACCTGAGGTCTTCACTCTGGCCCTTGGACCTTCCTTTGTTCTGTTTTCATGGGTTTTTCCCTTCCTTGTCTTTTAGCCACCATCATTCTGGGCTCCTTTTTCCTATTCTAACTACCTAACGTTTCCACTGGTGAAAATTAATAAACAGAAATTGCCAGGAGCCAGCTTGAGGAATCCCACCCATGACAAGGTCATGCGGAAGGAAGCCTGACAAAACGCAAGGACATGATCAGGTTTCAGGGGTTCCCCCTGGAATTTACTGAGCATCAATGCCCCCAAAAAACAAGAATCTGCCTGCTTTTCCACTGTTCTAATATTCTCTGGAAAAAGTCAAATCAGGGCTTTAGTCTTCTGCATTTGAAAGGGATGTTTCAGTTAAAACCCCTCTGATAGCTCTCTAGCTTGCCTAACAGGTTCTCCGGACCTCTTACAGCTTGTGAATTGCTTATAGCCCCCCAACCTCGAGAGGCACAAAGCTTGAAAGCATCTTAAAGATACAGAGCCTTTTCTAAAGAGCTAAAAATCATACTGGTGACGAGTTTTCACTGGTGACGAGTTTTCACTGTTGACTCAATGATTGCTGCCAAGCCTCCATATTCTTTATCTTTTAGGCACCTGGGAGGATGTTAATCAATGTAAACTGGATATGGAAAAATATATATAATAATTTTGATGTTAGCAACACTAGACTTTTGAGTTAATTACTTTTCTCTTTGTTATATATCACTGCATTCCTCTTGTGTCCTTGCTATGTAAGAATGTAACTTTATTGAGTGCTTTCTGAGAGTGGCACCAGACTTTGGGAAGATCAACACAAATAAGTCTTCTGGTTGACAAACTCTTATCAGAAAAAAGGCTGTAAAATGTTAATTGGCCCTTTTGGCCAGAAGATGATGTAAATTACCTAAGACTTGTGTATACAACTAGGTATGCAGAGAGAAAAGCCTGGTTTTGATAAGAGTCTGGGCTGCTAATGCTGCATAACTTTGTGTTACCCATTGATTTCCATGTTTTATCAAAAGTACAAAAGGCCTTCTGAACAATAGAGGACGGGGACAGTTGCTGGACTGGTTTCCCCCATGTCTCCTCTTAACTCTAATTTCAGGCTGAATCCCCATCTGGATTGGGGCAGCTCACCAAATCTACTTACTTGTCCTGGCCTTTAAGACCCATGCAAAAGGGAGCCTAAGGTGGGGCACCCTTCAATATTCAAGTGGGTGCCGGTGGCCCAACATAGATGGTGCAAGCTCCTTGTCTGGAACTTTATTGGCCTTCCCTGTAAGCCAAGTTATGCAGCCTCCTTTCTCCACTTAATTTTCCTACTGCACTATTTCTTCCTAATCTAATTTTATATTAATAAATAAGTCTTTCCTCGCCAATGCCATCCATGCTTCGAATCACCCTGGATCCACCGAGGCTGGACCCTGACAAGAAATCTCATTTAAAATGGAGGTGGGAGGCCAGAAGGCAGAGCTCTTAGGCCCTACCACTTGAGGTCAATTGCAGACCCAACCGAATGAAATGCCTCTTTGCATTTCCAGCAGGAAAAACATTACTACTTTACTACCCAGTGAGGGGAAGAAAGAATTTTACCTTGCCCTGCAATAACCCAACCAATGAGAGAATAACAAAACCCAGCCAATGAAAGAGCCACTATATCTCAAACTCAGTTTCCTCTAATGAATTCCGTTTATAACAGCACCTCCCTTCTCCTCTATAAAAGTCCTTTTCCTTTATGCTTGCATATGGTTTGCCATAGATTACATGTCCCAAATTGCAGTTCTCTGCTGTTCCTAAATAAATCCATTTTGCTGGTAGAATAACTGTTGTTCTTATGTTTTAGAGCAAACATCTGTTTGACTTCTGAATGCTACATTTTCTTTATTTTACTGTGAAATTATTACTGTATTTCTTTTTGGATAACCTTGATATGGAAATTCCACTAAAAAGTTTGGCTCCTTTCTTTCAGTTCAGTCATCCCTGTCCATCACCAACTCCCTGAGTCTACTCAAACTCATGTCTATTGAGTCAGTGATGCCATCCAACCATCTCATCCTCTGTCGTCCCCTTCTCCTCCTGCCTTCAATTTTTCCCAGCATCAGGGTCTTTTCAAATGAGTTAATTCTTTGCATCAGGTGGCCAAAGTATTGGAGTTTCAGCAATAGTCCTTCCAATGAATATTCAGGACTGATCCTATATTTCAAGAATCAACCAATTTTACTGTTGGGGAAAAAAAAATTCTTTTTGTTTCTCTAGTCGTTGCAGTTCTTCATGTCGATTAAATTGACATGAAACAGCTAACAGAAGAAAAAACAAACTTAATTATGTATGCATGAATGTGCCATAAAATATGAGGTCCAAAGGATAGTTAGTCAATTACAGTTTACTTGATAACCTGAGCTAAGGAGAAAGGGACAGTGAGCTAGGACATTATAGAGGAGAAGGAAAATTCATGGGGATGTAGAAAGAGCAAATATTTGATAAGCAAAATATTTCTAGGGCATACAGAAACAGTGAACAGAGACGAATTTAAACAAACAGACCACACTAGCTGTCTTTCTGTCTACCACATCTAGCTTTTTGGGCACTTAGAGGGAAGATTAAAGGTACTTTCTGAGTTCTGGGGGCTCAGTCTTTTGTTTTCAGTTCCAAATAATTCTCTCAATCACACTAGGACCACAGCCTTGTCTAACTCAACAAAACTAAGCCATGCGCGTGGGGCAATCCAAGACAGGCGGGTCATGGTGGAGAAGTCTGACAGAATGAGGTCCATTGGAGAAGGGAATGGCACCACTTCAGTATTCTTGCCTTGAGAACTCCATGAAGAGTATGAAAAGGCAAAATGGTAGGATAATGAAAGAGGAACTCCCCAGGTCAGTAGGTTCCCAATATGCTACTGGAGATCAGTGGAGAAATAACTCCAGAAAGAATGAAGGGATAGAGCCAAAGCAAAAACAATACCCAACTGTGGATGTGACTGGTGATAGAAGCAAGGTCCGATGCTGTAAAGAGAAATATTGCATAGGAACCTTGAATGTCAGTCCCATGAATCAAGGCAAACTGGAAGTGGTCAAACAAGAGATGGCAAGAGTGAACGTTGACTTTGTAGGAATCAGCAAACTAAAATGGACTGGAATGGGTGAATTTAATTCAGATGACCATTATATCTACTACTGCGGGCAGGAATCCCTCAGAAGAAATGGAATAGCCATCAAAAGAATTCGAAATGCAGTACTTGGATGCAATCTCAAAAACGACAGAATGATCTCGGTTCGTTTCCAAGGCAAACCATACAATATCATGATAATCCAAGTCTATGCCCCAACCAGTAACGCTGAAGAAGCTGAAGTTGAACGGTTCTATGAAGGTCTACAAGACCCTTTTAGAACTAACACCCAAAAAAGATGTCCCTTTCATTATAGGGGACTGGAATTCAAAAGTAGGAAGTCAAGAAACACCTGGAGTAACAGGCAAATTTGGCCTTGGAATGCAGAATGAAGCAGGGCAGACTAATACAGTTTTGCCAAGAAAATGCACTGGTCATAGCAAACACCCTCTTCCAACAACACAAGAGAAGAGTCTACACATGGACATCACCAGATGGTCAACACCGAAATCAGACTGATTATATTCTTTGCAGCCAAAGATGGAGAATCTCTATACAGTCAACAAAAAGAAGACCAGGAACACACTGTGGCTCAGATCATGAACGTCTTATTACCAAATTCAGACTTAAATTGAAAAAAGTAGGGAAAATCGCTAGACCATTCAGGTATGACCTCAATCAAATCCCTTATGATTATACAGTGGAAGTGAGAAAAGGATTTCAGGGCCTAGATCTGATAGATAGAGTGCCTGATGAACTATGGAATGATGTTCATGACATTGTACAGGAGACAGGGATCAAGACCATCCTCATGGAAAAGAAATGCAAAAAAGCAAAATGGCTATCTGGGGAGGCCTTACAAATAGCTGTGAATAGAACAGAAGTGAAAAACCAAGGAAAAAAGGAAAGATATAAGCATCTGAATGCAGAGTTCCAAAGAACAGCAAGAAGAGATAAGAAAGCCTTCTTCAGCAATCAGTGCAAAGAAATAGAGGAAAAGAACAGAATGGGAAAGACTAGAGATCTCTTCGAGAAAATTAGAGATACTAAGGGAACATTTCTTGTAAAGATGGGCTCGATAAAGGACAGAAATGGTATGGACCTAACAGAAGCAAAAGATATTAAGAAGAGGTGGCAAGAATACACAGAAGAACTGTACAAAAAAGATCTTCACAACCAAGATAATCACGATGGTGTGATCACTCATCTAGAGCCAGACATCCTGGAATGTGAAGTCAAGTGGGCCTTAGAAAGCATCACTATGAACAAAGCTAGTGGAGGTGATGGCATTCCAGTTGAGCTATTTCAAATCCTGAAAGATGATGCTGTGAAAGTGCTGCACTCAATATGCCAACAAATTTGGAAAACTCAGCAGTGGTTATAGGACTGGAAAAGGTCAGTTTTCATTCCAATCCCAAAGAAAGGCAATGCCAAAGAATGCTCAAACTACCACACAATTGCACTCATCTCACATGCTAGTACAATAAATTCTGAGAGAGATGGGAGTACCATACCACCTGACCTGCCTCTTGAGAAATCTGTATGCAGGCCAGGAAGCAACAGTTAAACCTGGACATGGAACAACAGACTGGTTCCAAATAGGAAAAGGAGTACATCAAGGCTGTATATTGTCACCCTGCTTATTTAACTTCTATGCAGAGTACATCATGAGAAACACTGGACTGGAAGAAACACAAGCTGGAATCAAGATTGCCAGGAGAAATATCAATAACCTCAGATATGCAGGTGACACCACCCTTATGGCTGAAAGTGAAGAGGAACTAAAAAGCCTCTTGATGAAAGTGAAAGAGGAGAGTGAAAAAGTTGGCTTAAAGCTCAACATTCAGAAAACAAAGATCATGGCATCCGGTGCCATCACTTCATGGAAAATAGATGGGGAAACAGTGTCAGACTTTATGTTTTTTGGGCTCCAAAATCACTGCAGATGGTGACTGCAGCCATGAAATTAAAAGACGCTTACTCCTTGGAAGAAAAGTATGACCAACCTAGATAGCATTTTCAAAAGCAGAGACCTTTGCCGACTAAGGTCCATCTAGTCAAGGCTATGGTTTTTCCAGTAATCACGTATGGATGTGAGAGTTGAACTATGAAGAAGGCTGAGTGCTGAAGTATTCATGTTTTTGAACTGCGGTTTTGGAAAAGACTCTTGAGAGTCCATTGGAATGCAAAGAGATCCAACCAGTCCATTCTGAAGATCAACCCTGCGATTTCTTTGGAAAGAATGATGTTAAAGCTGAAACTCCAGTACTTTGGCCACCTCATGCAAAGAGTTGACTCATTGGAAAAGACTTTGATGCTGGGAGAGATTGGGGGCAGAAGGAGAAGGGGACTACAGAGGATGACATGGCTGGATGGTATCACTGACTCGATGAACATGAATCTGAGTTAACTCCGGGAGTTGGTGATGGACAGGAAGGGCTGGTGTGCTGGGATTCATGGAGTTGCAAAGAGTCACACACGAGTGAGTGACTGAACTGAACTAAACATGCAAAATGGCATATGTTGAATTTGCTTGCCCTAAATTCCATCATTATCTTGCCACTCATCTATTTGAAAATCTTCAGTAGACACCACTGCCTGTGAGGATCCAATACAGACACCTAATTTGGGTATAAGATATAAATCTATCTTCAAAATCTATTTTTAAGCTCATTGTCAAAAACAGCCTGATATAAAGTATTCCATTATAGATACACATGCTTCATATTTGCATCTAATTCTGTCACTCCATGTAAAATATCTCACTCCTATTTTTTACTTATGCAAATCCAAGTTTGTTTTCTAACCAAGATTTTTTTTTTATGCTTTCAGCATAGGCTCACTCAAACTAACTGAGTAACAAATAAAAAGGTTAATTGTTGATGCAAAGTGATTTCACCAAAATAGAGAAGCAGGAAAAAGCTACAATCAAATACATGCACGTGAACTGAAAAGTCAGAAACCTATGCCTGCTTCTCTCTTCTCATTTCTCCCTTTTCTGCTTCTCCCTAGGCACTGTCAACTGAAAAAATATGTATATAGTGTATATTGAGAGTCATTTTATTTGGTTGACAAAACTGAAGAGTTAAACCCTGAGACATAGTGTCTCAGATAGCTCTGAAAGACTGCTCCAAACAAGGGAAGAGCAGGATCCAAAGGAGTTTTTGAAACAAAGACTAGGTAGTCAGGACATCAAAAGATTATTGTTGGTTAAGGAAAACCATACTCCTCAAGTTAATGAATTTAGTGCATTTCTATGTATGGGAAGATGCAAGTCTGGGCTCACTGAAATCATTCCTTTTGTGTGCACCTTAACTCTCCAGGACCAGTATCCTGTACCTTCTCATCCTGAGTTTCCTCAGGGTACAATGTCAGGGCAGGAGGTGGGTGAGGCAGGAATGGAGATTGGGGGATGGGAGGTAGGAAGGTGGGAGGTGGAGGTGAGGGGTTTAGGGGGTGCTGGCCGCGAAGTCTGATGTTTTGATGACAGGCATTCTGCTTCCATCCTGAGATCCCTCTGGACTAACCATCAGGTGTGGCTGTAATGACTAAACAAAATGCAGCATCCTTTGTTCACTAATAAGCCAGATGACATTCTTAGTCTGTAGAATCAGTTCAGATCTTCTCTTTCTGTTGACAAAGTCTCTCTTCTTACTCATTTACACACACCCCAATATGGCGATCAGAGTCAACTTTACAGGTTGAGTCTTCCCTTGAGCCAACATCAGTTTCGACGTGGTTTAGGTATTCTTTCTTTAAAGGACCATTATATGTCTTCTAGATTTTCCTTGATAGCTCAGTTGGTAAATAATCCACCTGCAATGCAGGAGACCCTGGTTTGATTCCTGGACCAAGAGGATCCTCTGAAGAAGGAACAGGCTACCCACTCCAGTATTCTTGGGCTTCCCTTGTGGCTCATCTGGTAAAGAATCCGCTGCAATACAGGACACCTGGGTTCGATCCCTGGGTTGGGAAGATCCCCTGGAGAAGGAAAAGGTTGCCCACTCCAGTATTCTGACCTGGAGAATTCCACGGACTGTAAGTCCATGGGGTCGCAAAAAGTTGTAGACAACTGAGTGACTTTCACTTTCACATATATTCTAGCTTCTACAGAGTCATGCATTTATCCTTGGAAGGGCAAGTCTTGGCCTCTAAACTATTTTTCCAGACTAACAAATTTCAGCTAACTTCTAGAATCACTTCAGAATAAACTATTTGAATTGAGAATAGGAAGTTTGTTCATGAACCATAGCTTAGATGCAACAGCCAAGAATGCTCTCTATTCTATGGTTTAGTGGAAAGTGATGCTGACTGAGCAGGACCCTGTGGGCTTTCCAAGCACAAAGGCCTTTCTGTGTCCCTCATTTCTTTGATTATAGGAAATAGCCTTCATCCAGCCTCTATTACCTTCCCTGAGTTCCAGGGACAGATTCAAGCAGTTGCTAATTAGGGAAGGAAGGAAATGCAAAACAAGGGAAAAACAAAGAATCAAAAGAATCCTTAGTGCTGCCTTGGGGCAAAGTCCTAGTTCCCCAACAAATAATACACACAACAATATCTTTGAGCTATTTTTCAGATAACAAACCCCCTCAAGGTGTCAAAAGTTAATGATTAATAATGATATGCTTCCAATAAGCTCAGACCAGTTGGAACCTGAAGGTCCATGATCCTCCTGCTTACCTCACCACCAACCCATCAGAAGAGTGCAGGTCTGTCACTGCCTTGATGTTTATCACCTCCCTGACTATTAGGTCTCTCCACAAGTAGGAGACTATCGGCCATTAGTAGGAGTCCAATAGAATACTGCTGCTAAGTCACTTCAGTCGTGTCCAACTCTGTGCGACCCCATAGACGGCAGCCCACCAGGCTCCCCCGTCCCTGGGATTCTCCAGGCAAGAATACTGGAGTGGGTTGCCATTTCCTTCTCCAACGCATGAAAGGGAAAAAGGAAAGTTAAGTCACTCAGTTGCATCTGACTCAGCGACCCCATGGACTGCAGCGCACCAGGCTCCTCCATCCGTGGGATTTTCCAGCCAAGAGTACTGGAGTGGGGTGCCATTCCCTTCTCCGAATAGAATACTACCAGGAGTCTAATAGACTATTAGATTTATTTTCTAGGTAGGAAGGCATAGTTTTTGAGGCACTAGCCACTGTGTTTCCTCTTTGCCTGGCAAAGAAATAGTCACTCTTTCTTTCTCCTCCACAAGGCTGTTTCCATTTTTTTCCTTTTTTTTTTTTTTTTAGGCACTGGTGCACAGAGAGCCAAGATTTTGGTAGCAAAATTATTCAGACACAAAGAGAATTTTAGTATGGAAGCAACAGAGGAATTTTGTCATATACATAATCAATGACTTTTAAGGTTTATTTATTAGCCTTAGGAGAAACTATAACTGATAAACCTTCTCCTTACTATGTGCATATGTGCTCAGTCTCTTCACTCATGTCTGACTCTTTGTGACCCTGTAGACTGTAGCCTGCCAGAGTACTCTGTCCATAGGGTTTTCCAGGCAAGAATACTTGAGGGGTTGCTATGCCCTGATCCAGGGGATCTCCCCAACCCAGGGATTGAACCTGCATCTCTTATGTCTCTTGCATTGGCAAACAGGTTCTTTACCACTAGCAGCAGCTGGGAAGCCCCTCTCCTTATTATATAGCCTATTTAAATAATTTCTCTTTAGATGTTTGATCAAAACACCAGAAGTAACTTTAGAATTTGGTATAGGTAAACAAGATAATTTTAGACCTTGAACGTATAATTTAAAAAAAAAAACAAACAAAAAACCATGGTTTTATTACAACTGTGGATATTTGCCTAAGAATTGTATGGAACTAACAGAAGCAGAAGATATTAAGAAGTGGCAAGAATACACAGAAGAACTGTACAAAAAAGATCTTCATGACCAAGATAAACATGATGGTGTGATCACTCACCTAGAGCCAGACATCCTGGAATGTGAAGTCAAGTGGGCCTTAGAAAGCATCACTACGAACAAAGCTAGTGGAGGTGATAGAATTCCAGTTGAGCTATCGCAAATCTTAAAATATGAAGCTGTGAAAGACCTGCACTCAATATGCCAACAAATTTGGAAGACTCAGCAGTGGCCACAGGACTGGAAAATGTCAGTTTTCATTCAAATCCCTAAGAAAAGCAATGCCAAAGAATGCTCAAACTACCACAAAATTTTACTCATCTTACACGCTAGTCAAGTAATGCTCAAATTCTCTAGCCAGGTTTCAGCAACAAATGAACTGCGAATTTCCAAATGTTCAAGCTGGTTTTAGAAAAGGTAGAAGAACCAGAGACCAAATTACCAACATCAGCTGGATCATGGAAAAAGCAAGAGAGTTCCAAAAAACCATCTATTTCTGCTTTATTGACTACACCAAAGCCTTTGAATGTGTGGATCACTATAAACTGTGTAAAATTCTGAAAGAGATGGGAATATCAGACCACCTGACCTGCCTGTTGAGAAACCTATATGCAGGTCAGGAAGCAACAGTTAGAACTGGACATGGAAAAAGAGACTGGTTCCAAATAGGAAAAAAAGTACGTCAAGGCTGTATATTGTCACCCTGCCTATTTAACTTCTATGCAGAGTACATCATGAGAAACGCTGGGCTGGAAGAAGCACAAGCTGGAATCAAGATTGCCAGGACAATTATCAGTAACCTCAGATATGCAGATGACATCACCCTTATGGCCGAAAGCGAAGAGGGACTGAAAAGCCTCTTGATGAAAGTGAAAGAGGAGAGTGAAAAAGTTGGCTTAAAGCTCAACATTCAGAAACGAAGATCATGGTATCTGGTCCCATCACTTCATGGGAAATAGATGGGGAAACAGTGGAAACAGTGTCAGACTTTATTTTCTTGGGCTCCAAAACCACTGCAGATGGTGATTGCAGCCATGAAATTAAAAGACGCTTACTCCTTGGAAGAAAAGTTATGACCAAATTAGACAGCATATTCAAAAGCAGAGACATTACTTTGTCAACAAAGGTCCGTCTAGTCAAGGCTATGGTTTTTCCACTAGTCATGTATCGATGTGAGAGTTGGACTATAAAGAAAGCTGAGCCCTGAAGAACTGATGCTTTTGAACTGTGGTGTTGGAGAAGATTCTTGAGAGTTCTTTGGGCTGCAAGGATATCCAACCAGTCAATCCTAAAGGAGATCATTCCTGGGTGTTCATTAGAAGTACTGATATTGAAGCTGAAACCCTAATACTTTGGCCACCTGATGCAAAGAACTGACTCATTTGAAAAGACCCTGATGCTGAGAAAGATTGAGGGCAGGAGGAGAAGGGGATGATAGAGGATGAGGTGGTTAGATGGCATCACTGACTCAATAGGAATGAGTTTGGGTGGACTCTGGGAGTTGGTGATGGACAGGGAGGCCTGGCATGCTGAGGTTCATGTCGTCACAGAGTCGGACATGACTTAGCGACTGAACTGAACTGAGCTGTATAGCATATGCCAGTGAAAATTCTCAAACTGACAGAAATTAATTGGAAATCTCCAGTATATAAAGGAAGTATCATATATTTATCCCATGATCAGATAGCTAAAATGCAAAGATAGTTTCCTAATGTCTAATCTCTGTAGTAATATACAAACACTGGCTTCATAGGTTTGCAATAATTGACATGGCAGAGAGCATTCAGTTCAGTCACTCAGTGATGTCCGACTCTTTGTGACCCTATGGACTGCAGTACACAGTACATAGTATCCATCACCAATTCCCAGAGTTTATTCAAATTCATGTCCACTGAGTCGGTGATGCCATCCAACCATCTCATACTCTGTCGTCCCCTTCTTCTCCTGCCTTCAATCTTTCCCAACCTCAGGGTCTTTTTAAATGAGTCAGCTCTTCCCATTAGGTGGCCAAACTATTGGAGTTTTAGCTTCAACATCAGTCCTTCCAATGAACACCCAGGAATGATCTCCTTTAGGATTGACTGGTTGGATATCCTTGCAGTCCAAGGAACTCTCAAGAATCTTCTCCAACATCACAGTTCAAAAGCATCAGTTCTTCAGGGCTCAGCTTTCTTTATAGTCCAACTCTCACATCGATACATGACTAGTGGAAAAACCATAGCCTTGACTAGACGGACCTTTGTTGACAAAGTAATGTCTCTGCTTTTGAATATGCTGTCTAATTTGGTCATAACTTTTCTTCCAAGGAGTAAGCGTCTTTTAATTTCATGGCTGCAATCACCATCTGCAGTGGTTTTGGAGCCCAAGAAAATAAAGTCTGACACTGTTTCCACTGTTTCCCCATCTATTTCCCATGAAGTGATGGGACCAGATACCATGATCTTCTTTTTCTGAACGTTGAGCTTTAAGCCAAATTTTTCGCTCTCCACTTTCACTTTCAAGAGGCTTTTTAGTTCCTCTTCACTTTCAGCCATAAGGGTGGTGTCATCTGCATATCTGAGGTTATTGATATTTGTCCTGGCAATCTTGATTCCAGCTTGTGCTTCTTCCAGTCCAGCGTTTCTCATGACGTACTCTGCATAGAAGTTGAATAGACAGGGTGACAATAGACAGCCTTGATGTACTGCTTTTCCTATTTGGAACCAGATTGGTGTTCCATGTCCAGGTCTAACTGTTGCTTCCTGACCTGCATATAGATTTCTCAAGAGGCAGGTCAGGTGGTCTGGTATTCCCATCTCTCTCAGAATTTTCCAGTCTATTGTGATCCACACAAAGGCTTTGCCATAGTCAATAAAGCAGAAATAAATGTTTTCTAGAACTCTCTTGCTTTTTCCATGATCCAGCAGATGTTGGCGATTTGATCTCTGGTTCCTCTGCCTTTTCTAAAACCAGCTTGAACATCTGGAAGTTCATGATTCACATATTGCTGAAGCCAGGCTTGGAGAATTTTGAGCATTACTTTACTGGCATGTGAGATGAGTGCAATTGTGCTGTAGTTTGAGCATTATTTTCATTGCCTTTCTTAGGGATTGGAATGAAAACTGACTTTTTCCAGCCCTGTGGCCACTGCTGAGTTGTCCAAACTTGCTGGCTTATTGAGTGCAGCACTTTCACAGCATCATCTTTCAGGATTTGAAAGAGCTCAACTGGAATTCCATCACCTCCACTAGCTTTGTTTGTAGTGATGCTTTCTAAAGCCCACTTGATTTCACATTCCATAGCATTAGAGACAATTAAATATATTTTATCTATTTTATCTGAATGCTACAGTTAATTTTTTCTTACTTGTATGTGTATGTATCTATAGCAATAGCATCTGCTTTTTACTCATTTTTCCATCATACCCCTAGTATGCACCAAATATGGATTATCTGATTCTAGGCTGACATGCTTTTGAAGAGAATACAGCTCACAAAGTAATGCCTTCGGCTATATATATAGAAAGGAAATTTTTCTGACAAAAGAATATCAAGGTATTTCTTTCACAAATGTTAATATCAGTTTACCCTAACAAAAACTGTAAATGGCTCCCTGAGGGAAAACTTGCCCTTAACTTATGTGTTTCCTGAAAGAGAATAAGAGAAAAAAAAAATGGCCCTGTTAAGCAGCAAGTACAAAATATGCACTCTGTTAATACTTTCTGCTTGCTAGGTTTAAAAAAAAGCTGACCTGAGGAGCATAGACCTACCAATAGGAAACTATTAATCTATATTATGGTCTGAATTTTTGCATCACATCAAATTCATATGTTGCAATCTTAACCCCTAAGATAATGGTATTAGGAGATGAGAGTCTTTGTGAGATGTTTGGATCATGGGGGTGAAATCCTCAAGATTTCCACTGATGCCCTTATAAAAGAGACCCAAAGACCTAGCTGTGGAGAAGGGCATGGCAACCCACTCCAGTATTCTGGACTGGAGAATCCCATGGACAGAGGAGCCTTGTGGGCTACAGTCCATGGGGTCACAAAAAGTCAGACATGACTGAAGAGACTCAGCACACATGCAAAGACCTAGCTTGATGCTTTTGCCTCGTGAAGTCACAAGGAAAAGACAGCACTGTGAGGAAGAAAGGTCACATGACACTTAATATGCTGGTGCCATGATCTTGGATTTTTAATAACTGTGAGAAATAAATGTTTATGAATAAATACCCACTTTATAGTATTTTTGTTATAGCACCTCAAATGGACTAAAGCAACGTGGGGTTTTTGATAATTTGAATTTGATATGCTAAGTACTGCTCTTAAATTGTTGATGGTGATAACTTTTAAATAGTGAAAGTAAGTTCTACGAACTTAAAATAGGAGCATTTGTCATTTAATACTTTTTAATTTATTAAATTAATTAAGACAAAGGAAAATTAAGAAGGCATTTACTTTATACAATTATTTTCAAACTCTACTTCACAAGTATGATAGAAGAACTTATATTTAAAAAGACATCCTTTGAGCAGTCTACATCCTCATTTATAAATGGCCTTTATCTAAGGGCAACACATTTTCTATTCCTCAGCCTTCTTGTTCAGATGAAGAATAGGTATTATTCTTTTACTTAATTTCTATTTTCAGTTTGCAAAATTGTTGTGGGTGTGGATATCAGTTAAAACCCACAATATCCTATTTCTCCATCTCTTTTGAGATTCAACAATTGCTAAATCAAATTGGGGAAGAAGTAAGAATTCAGAGAAATCACCATCTCCTATGAAACTCCATATAGTTGGTTTGTATGCCTGGCATTTTTATTCTGATAGAAAAATCTTGTAAGTCTGCCCTTTATCTTTACTAGTATTAAAGACTATCAGAGTTGAATAATAATTAAGGTGGTAAAAGCAAATATCATTCAGAACTATTGTAATAGGGGAAAAGAGACCTCAGTATAGAACTGGGCTTAATTCCAAATGCAACATGAGCAAAAGAGAATGTATATCCAAGGATTAAGGTAGAAGTCAATGGCTGGAGAATTACTAAGAATAAATATAAGAGTTTGAGGGGAATTCTGGCTAATTCAACCTAACAGGATTGATTTTGAAGGCAGATCAGGGTGATCAAATACTGAAATGTCACACCTCAAATAGAACTCAGACCCAATTTTGCCTCAGACAGGACTTGAACCCATACTCTCTGGCTTAGGAGGGGTTCAAATTCATATTCTTCCAGCTGCAGCCACATGCCTAGTCTCAGGACATCATGAAGCTCGGGATTTTTATGTCTAGCACAGAAGGAATTCAGCAAGAGACAAGTGATAGGAAAGAAGTAAGCTTATTAATATCCTTTGTAAAGATTTTGCAGAAAAATTGGGTGTGAGAGGATGGTCATGTCCCAGGTCTTGAGAGAGTTGCTGAGATGGGCCACTGAGTGAGGGTCTTGGCTTCACACTAGGAAGAACTCAAGAGCGACCCATAGTAAAGTGAAGGCAAAGATGTGGGTTGAATTTGATCTATCTCAAAAGGCAAGAGCATCCTTAGGAGAAACATACTCCACAGACAGAATGTGGGCCATCTCAGAAGATGAAAGTTGCCCTGAAATATGGAGTGGTTAGTTTTCATGGGCTGGGTAATTTCATAGGCTAATGAGTGGGAAGATTATTCCAACTATTTCAGGAAAAGGGGTGGGAAGATTTCCAGACATTGAGCCATTGCCCTCTTTTTGGCCTTTTATGGTCAAGCTTGGGACTGTTGTGGCTCCTGTGGATGTACAATTCAGCTAATGAATTGATTGTACAATGAGCATATATTAAGACTCAAGGTCTACTGGATGTCAAATCTCCTGCCATCTTGGGCCTAGTTGATTTTAACCCATTTATGCTGTATACTTAACAAATCTATCATTCTTTTAAAGGCTGCTCTCTTTCTCCCTCCTACCTCAACACTGCCTAGGTAATGGTGAATGTTAAGTATCTCAATTACATATTGAGGGTGATCAGATATGGAGGATGAGGAAATTCTAGCTAAAATGAATAATAGTAGTTTTCCAAAATTGAACAATGCAGAAGTGAACACAGAAATCCATAACTTGAAGCCCAGTTGAAAAACAGTTTAAGAGAGCCTTATTAGATTAGTTTGATCAAAAAGATAACCTATCTTTGGCACCAGGAACTAGAGTTCTTGGGCTTCCTATGAAAAGCTAGGGCACCTCCTAGAGATTTGGGGATTGTGTTATGCTTAGGAGACATAAAGATATATGAAGTATAGGTCTATCTCAGTGAACATAGGGCTTTAGTATCTAATTACAGCTCAAAAGAAACATCATCTCTTTATGAAGATAATAATCCATCAAACAGTTAAACAAAAATATCCAATAGCCTCTGCCCAGCATAAATGTAACTACTGATATGGGGAATTAGAAACAGGTAGCCCATGTCCTTCCACAGACTATGAAATGTGTAAATCAGGAGCTAATAATGGACATTTCAGCCTCCATGAAATGGATAGAAATAGTTGCACTGGTATTTTTTTCTAAAATTATTATGACATTGAAATTTGTATCCTTTACTTTGATAAATCTTAAAAGACAGTAATCATTTCTCTTGCTCTCAACAGTTTCTGTAAATTACCCAATGTGATTCACCCGAGGCCCAGCATATGTCACTCCCACAGACAGATTGCAGACATGGCAGCCGCAGGCACAGAGCTCTGCTGCACCAAACCAGCTCCTAATGAGAAGAGGCCAACTCTCTCCAATGAGTCAGACCTAGAATCACAAGCCGAAACCAGCACTGGAAGGTAATCTTAGAGTCATTAACTCTTCTACTTAGACTTAAAGGATTTCTGTAAAACTGACTTCACAGACATGTTATGAAATCATTTAACCAGTTTCAATTTATACTCTAGTGGAAGACTTGCTTCCGAGAGACTTTCTCCCCTAATTTATTTATGTTCCTCTTTATTCTGAATTAACCATCTATCAAGAGCTCCCATCAAAAGAGGAGAAAAATATAAAGAACCCCATAAAAAAAAAAAAAATCCCTAGCACGTGAGTGGGAGGCTATGATATTAGGAGGTCTGTTTAGGGAAGGAAATGCATTCCAAGCTGTGGATACCATTTTTTATTAATGTCAATCTTCCAACCCTAAAGATTAGCAGATTCAGGACGAAGTGTTTCTGGAGCTTCTCTAGTCACTCCCTGAGAAGTCCCACTGCCCTCTCACATGAGATGGTTGGTGTGCAACATTGGTCTAGCAGGAATAAACTTATCACATAATCTGCCACCACTTGGAAAACACACTACTGCTTGGACTTGCTGATAATAAGGATAGTTTATTGTGGAATAAACTGAGATTAAGATATGAATTATTACATATGATGATTTTTTAAAAGTTTACAGTTCTTTACAGAGACGGAATAGCATTTGTCTAGATTATATGATTTAAATGGCCCTGGCTAGCTTGCTTATCCAAATCCTCATTTTGCCTCTCTTCCCCAATGATATTGTCATAATTCACCTTGCACACTTTTCCTTAAGAGTCCCATAATTTTCTTGGTCAAATCTCAGTCTTTTCTATGTTTGGCCACAAACAGATTAGCTAGATTAACATGAAGATCAAAAATGACTCAAATCCAGTGGCATTTATTGAGTAGCACTTATGTGCCCTACAAATAAAGCAGGAAATCTGTTGGGCAGGATTAGTACCCTCAGTTAATAATCTAGTTGGAACAGCACTAACATAAAATTGGCATACAGTTTATAGTTTATGGGCTTCTCAGGTGGCTCAATGGATAAAGACCCTGCCTGCAATGCAGGAGATACCGGATATATGGGTTCAATTCCTGGGTTGGGAAGATCCCCTGGAGGAGGGGCATGGCAACCCTCTCTAGTATTCTTGCCTGGAGAATCCCATGGACAGAGGAGCCTGGCAGGCTATAGTCGACAGGGCACAAAGGGTCGGACACGACTGAAGCGACTGAGCTGACTATAGCACAGTGCTACAGTTTGTACAGTGATAGGAGGCACTGGATACAGATTTCTGTAATCCATGAGTTAACAAATGAGAACCACCAATGGAAACTTCTGGGTAATGAGGGAATCAATTAATTATAATGGACCACCTCCTGGACATGTAACTACATTAATGTAAACTATCTGAAGATGAATATTTACAAAAATATTCTTTGCTTTATGGAAAACTTTTCTCACTCATTTTCTTTGTTATATTCAATTTGTAAAAAAAAATAGATCAAAACAAAAAAGAATTTTAGGAACATTTTTCTGAGGCAAAGGAATGTCAATGTGCCTTTATTTCATTTAAATTCCAAAGCTGAATCAACTCTCTTAAACCTTATTATAAGCTTCCTTGGGCAGTTTCAGGTCATTTTTAGTTCTTACAAAGCCTGGCTTGATGTAGCACAGGTAGCATTCAGAAGGCCAGTGGTCACCTGCATAAAGGAGCTTTCATCATTTGAGGAGCATTTACACAAGACAAGTAAGACAGTCATCCCACAGAGGAAGGGGGAGAGAGCAGTATGGTGAATTCTCAGTGAAACTTGATTTTTCTTTCCACTACTGATTGGAGAAATGCTGATAGTAGTACCATTTACTATTACTTAAAACTTAGATGGCTTAATTTCTGATTATGATTGTGACCTAATTACTCCCCTTCAAAAAACAGTAAATTTGGTAGTATTATCATCATTTTTTTCCTTTTGGCTCAGATGGCAAGGAATCCACCTGCAATGCTGGAAACCTGGGTTCTATCCTTGGGTTGGGAAGATCCCCTGGAAGAGGGCATGGCAACCTACTCCAGTATTGTTGCCTGAAGAATCCCCATAGATTGAGGAGCCTGGCGGGCTACAGTCCATGGGGTTACAAAAAATCAGACATGACTAAGAAACTAAGCACAGCACAGCACATCCTCATTTTATAAGAGGAAAAAATGGTATTATAGCTGACTAATTAAGAAATAGTTTTGATGCCTGGATAATTTAACTTCCAAGTGACAACTGTTTCTATCCTAGTTCCCATTTTTAATGAAAAACAACAATAAGACAACTATTTTTTAAAAAATTGGGTACCTTCTGTCCTCCTTGTTTTTTATGATTATTGCCCCCCACACCCCCTCTTGTGGACAATGGTGAGTGCTCCAAAACATTACGGTTAGTCCACTACATATGAACCTTCAAGTTGTTCATGTTCAACAATGCCAAACTGCTTTGCATCAACGTCAAGTGTGAGTGACATTGCAGCTTGCCCTCCATCTCCTGTTGTTGATCTTTCAGCTCTGCCATCTTCGACCTCCACTTTCTCCTCTAGTCAGTAACTTTTCTTTCCTGTTTACTCAATACCAGCCCCTGTGTGCCAGCTGTTGTACCGTACTACTCTATTTTCAAGGTACCATACTGTAAGATAAAAAACATTTTCTTTATTTTTGTGTTTGTTTTTAATGTATTATTTATGTGAAAAATATTATATACTTTTAACAGTACAGTACTATATGTGTTAGTTGGGTACCTAGGCTAACTTTGTTGAACTTACAGACTGAACTTACAAATGCTCTATTGGAAGGGAAATCATTCATATGTAGGCGATTTAGTGTACATATAGGGAGAAAACCTCCAGACTGCCACAATATTTACATGTATATTGCCCATTTCTTAAATGGAAGTTTCTTTCATCCAAGTAGAATAAACAAGAATTTTGTTAAGGTGTCAAATAGAATAAAGTTTTTCTCTAAACAGCAAATTATTATCCTCTAGAATTTTTTCCTTGTCATGTTTTTCACGGGAAGAAAAGCACTCTTCTCTTTTTGACTTGTATAATTAGCAGGAAATTTATAGGGGGAAGAAATTACCCCAGAGACAATGAGAAATCCCATGAGAGCCTCTAAGGGAAGTTAGGAGGGCAAATGGGAAATGATTCTGAGTAGTGTCAATAGTTCACCAAACTCTCCTGTCCATGGAGGGTTGCAAAATGTTCTATTCATACTCCAATGAGCTTCTGTTCAAGCCTTTGTCTACAACAGTGCATGCAGACTCTCTGGGGTGGGCCATTTACTTCTGTACAAGAATCAGAATTGTGGGTAAAACTTGCTTTGGAGGTTAAGAGCCTAAGCAACTATATCCCAATTAAAAAATAAATTAAAGAGAGCCTATGAGTGTGTGCTCAGCCATGTCTGACTCTTTGCGACTCTATGGACTATAGCTCGTCAGGCTCCTCTGTCCATTGGATTCTCCAGTTAAGAATACTGGAGTGGGTTGCCATGCCCTTCTCCAGGGGATCTTCCTGACACAGGAATCAAACCCACATCTCCTGTGGCTTCTGCATTACAGGCAAATTCTTTACCACTGAGCCAAAGGTTAAGACCCAAAAAGAGTCTATAGACTGAAAGTAAAGATCTATTAATACTTTCCTCTTATTTATCAGCTGTCATTCATTCAATTAAAGATTATTGAATAACTTCCTGACTATATACTCTGTGCCAGGCATGGTACTTA
The DNA here is from genome assembly GCA_006410935.1 of Redunca redunca. NCBI lineage: Eukaryota > Metazoa > Chordata > Mammalia > Artiodactyla > Bovidae > Redunca > Redunca redunca. The sequence goes on from SJYQ01002814.1 coordinate 96,976, forward strand.
ACATTAGGAAAAAAAAAAATGAGCCTAGTCTTCCATTAGGAAGATAGAAGCATGACAAGGAAGACAGTCTTGACACCATCTAATAATACTGTAACAGAATTATGTATCGGAAGCAGAGGGGCCAAAGTGAAGTCAATTACTTCACAGATAAGGCCTACAGACTACTTAAATCTTGAAAGATGAAACATTGTACTCTTGTTTTAAAATGGAATTAGGATCACAGTCTCAAATAAAGATTCAGTTCAGTTCAGTTCAGTTCAGTTGCTCAGTCGTATCCGACTCTTTGTGACCCCATGAATCGCAGCATGCCAGGCCTCCCTGTCTATCACCAACTTCCAGAGTTCACTCAGACTCATGTCCATCAAGTCAGTGATGCCATCCAGCCATCTCATCCTCTGTCATCCCCTTCTCCTCCTGCCCCCAATCCCTCCCTGTGGGAAAAAGGAAAAAAAAAAACAAACACAAACCGAAGGATTCAGGTTACTGAATATGATGGACTTCAGAGTGTTTGACAGGGAATGACAGAGTAGACAGAGACATGAGAGGGGGGTAAGAAAGCACTGCGGTGATATTCAGCCATGCAAATCCTTGTGTGCACTGCATTCTTAGATCTTAGGCTTTCATTACAAAGGCTTTAAGGAGTTGTGAAATACTGAGTAGGGGCCCACAGTAGAATACGCTGTACATCACTGAACATGGTTCAGAGAATGGTTCAGAGGTCACCCCCAGGTCCAGAGCTAAATTAGAAACTGTAAAGGAAGGCAAAATGGAAATTAAGAGAAATCTGGTTTTAAAAGGGAAGGCTGCAAACAAAATATGAACCTCAGAAGGAGAATATTGTAATTCATATGAAGAAAAGCATATGAAAAGTATCTTCTCTTCTTGACTCCTACAGCCTGGGTCTTGTTTTTCTAAAATTGCTACTGAAATTAACAATTTAATTCACTTTCCATTTATGAGATAAATGCTCATGTAATATAGAGCCATGGTGACACTCGATTGCCTTTGGATTTAATTTACATTGACAGCCTATTTGCCTATTTTTACAGGAATCGAATTAGGTTGTCCACATACAACACATAGCAAGTTTAATGAGGTTCAGACCTGTCTTCCAAAGCTACCACTGTGTAAAAAGTGTTTCACTTGGGAAATTAGAATCTCTGTTGCCACCTTCATTACTCTGAAAGGGGAATTTGCTTTCTTTTGTATTACATATCCACAAGTGGAAGCAAGATGATAAATAGAGATTTCTCAGTTTCCAAAACACTTTACACTAAATCACTTAAATTGCCTCCCACTTCTAGTTGCTTCATAGGCAAATTAAAAACAAATGCCCAAGTGCACTGGAATCTTCAGGGTCTTCATTGCAAATGTAAAGGCTTTTTGGTGACTTTTTTGCTTATTCCAGATACAGATGTGGAAAGATAAATCCTATAAAGATACGGATAACACTCCTGGACAGTTAATTATTGGGTAAGAAAAAAAAAAAGCAAAAGTGACTTGAAAATCTACTAAAGAAAGTTTCTTTAATAATGCTCCCTACCCTTCTGGGACTTTGTACTCTTTAAGTTAGTCTCATACACTGTCCTGTGTCTCATACACTGTCTTGTCGGATTCTCATAAAAGTCCTGTAAAGGAATTTGCCCAATGAGAGCTTAAGAAATTTGCCTAAGGACAGTGCCTAAAGGAACTTGCCCATATGTCCCTAAAGGAACTTGCTGTCAGTGTTTACAAGTAGTTGAAGTAACTACAAGTTGAAAGAGGCAAAAGTGGCTATTCTCTTACACAGAATTGAAAGTCTAATGATAAAGAATTATACTCTACTAAAAAGTAAGATTCTATGCCATTTAGATACACAAAACAGTAAAATCTTCATTGACTCCAAGTATATCTTGCCAGCAAAATGTCTTACCCATATGACCCAGAAGCAGAGGCTTCATGACAGTTGCTGAACGCTAAAAACAGGCTGCAAGGCAATTGGTGAAATCAAGTTTGTTTGCATTTCTTTCTCTAGCCCCATCTTATCCCTTCCCTGAGATACAGAAAAGATAATTTCTTTTTTGGCTAAAGCCTCTCTCTTTACATCTTTTTCAAAGCAGAATCAGGCTCAGTTCAGTTCAGTTCAGTCGCTCAGTCGTGTCCGACTCTCTGCGACCCCATGAATCGCAGCACGCCAGGGCTTCCTATCCATCACCATCTCCCGGAGTTCACTCAGACTCACGTCCATCGTGTCCGTCATGCCATCCAGCCATCTCATCCTGGGTCGTCCCCGTCTCCTCCTGCCCCCAGTCCCTCCAAGCATCAGAGTCTTTTCCAATGAATCAGCTCTTCACATGAGGTGGCCAAAGTACTAGAGTTTCAGCTTCAGCATCATTCCTTCCAAAGAAATCCCAGGGTTGATCTCCTTCAGAATGGACTGGTTGGATCTCCTTGCAGTCCAAGGGACTCTCAAGAGTCTTCTCCAACACCACAGTTCAAACGCATCAATTCTTCGGTGCTCAGCCTTCTTCACAGTCCAACTCTCACATCCATACCTGACCACAGGAAAAACCATAGCCTTGACTAGACGGACGTTAGTTGGCAAAGTAATGTCTCTACTTTGAATATACTATCTAGGTTGGCCATAACTTTTCTTCCAAGGAGTAAGTGTCTTTTAATTTCATGGCTGCAGTCACCATCTGCAGTGATTTTGGAGCCCAAAAAAATAAAGTCTGACACTGTTTCTACCGTTTCCCCATCTATTTCCCATGAAGTGATGGGACCGGATACCATGATCTTTCTTTTCTGAATGTTGAGCTTTAAGCCAACTTTTTCGCTCTCTTCTTTCACCTTCATCAAGAGGCTTTTTAGTTCCTCTTCACTTTCTGCCATAAGGGTGGTGTCATCTGCATATCTGAGGTGNCTATTCTTTGGAACTCTGCATTCAGATGCTTATATCTTTCCTTTTCTCCTTCACTTTTCACCTCTCTTCTTTTCACAGCTATTTGTAAGGCCTCCCCAGACAGCATTTTGCTTTTTTGCATTTTTTTTTCCATGGGGATGGTCTTGATCCCTGTCTCCTGTACAATGTCACGAACCTCAGTCCATAGTTCATCAGGCACTCTATCGATCAGATCTAGACCCTTAAATCTATTTCTCACTTCCACTGTATAATCATAAGGGATTTGATTTAGGTCATACCTGAATGGTCTAGCGGTTTTCCCTACTTTCTTCAATTTAAGTCTGAATTTGGCAATAAGGAGTTCATGATCTGAGCCACAGTCTGCTCCTGTTCTTGTTTTTGCTGACTGTATATAGCTTCTCCATCTTTGGCTGCAAAGAATATAATCAATCTGATTTCGGTGTTGACCATCTGGTGATGTCCATGTGTAGACTCTTCTCCTGTGTTGTTGGAAGAGGGTGTTTGCTATGACCAGTGCTTTTTCTTGGCAAAACTCTATTAGTCTTTGCCCTGCTTCATTTCGCATTCCAAGGCCAAATTTGCCTGTTACTCCAGGTGTTTCTTGACCTCCTACTTTTGCATTCCAGTCCCCTAGAATGAAAAGGACATCTTTTTTGGGTGTTAGTTCTAAAAGATCTTGTAGGTCTTCATAAAACCATTCAACTTCAGTTTCCTCAGTGTTACTGGTTGGGGCATAAACTTAAATAACTGTGAAATTGTATGGTTTGCCTTGGAGATGAACAGAGATCATTCTGTCATTTTTGAGATTGCATCCAAGTACTGCATTTCGAACTCTTCTGATGACCATGATGGCTACTCCATTTCTTCTGAGGGATTCCTGCCCACAGTAGTAGATGTAATGGTCATCTGAGTTAAATTCACCCATTCCAGTCCATTTTAGTTCGCTGATTCCTAGAATGTTGACGTTCACCCTTGCCGTCTCTTGTTTGACTACTTCCAATTTGCCTTGATTCATGGACCTGACATTCCAGGTTCCTATGCAATATTGCTCTTTACAGCATCGGATCTTGCTTCTATCACCGGTCACATCCACAACTGGGTATTGTTTTTGCTTTGGCTCCATCCCTTCATTCTTTCTTGAGTTATTTCTCCACTGACCTCCAGTAGCATACTGGGCACCTAATGATCTGGGGAGTTCCTCTTTTGGTATCCTATCATTTTGCCTTTTCCTACTGTTCATGGGGTTCTCAAGGCAAGAATACTGAAGTGGCTTGCCATCATTCCCTTCTCCAGGCTATGTGCCATTTTAGGCAAAATGCTTATTCAGGCTAGAATGAGGCCATCACCCATGCCTGATATTTATCAAATACAGCAGTAGATATTTTGCATTATTTAATTTATGATTTGCTCTAAAATATGCTTTATAGCCTCATTTTTAGGTAAGAAAATAAAGAGTCAATAAGTGATAGCTTCATGTCCAAAGTCAAGTGAAAAATCTTCTGGTGGAAAAAAAAAATGTGATTCACCTTTAGACTTAAAGTTTATGTATCTATCTAGTTCATTCCGACAGACATGCCTTTCTCTTAATTGCAGCTTGATCTCCTGTAGCTTTTTTGAAGATCCAATGGATGTTGGCAATTTGAACTCTGGTTCCTCTGCCTTTTCTAAATCCAACTTAAATATCTTAAAGTCCACAGTTCATGTATTGTTGAAGCCTGACTTGGAGAATTTTGAGCATTTCTTTGATAGCATGTGAGATGAATGCAATTTTGAGATAGTTTGAACATTCTTTGCATTGTTTTTCTTTGGGATTGGAATGAAAACTGTCCAGTCCTATGGCCACTGCTGAGATTTCCAAATTTTCTGGCATATTGAGTGAAGTACTTTCACAGCATCATCTTTTAGGATTTGACATAGCTAAACTGGAATTCCATCACCTCCACTACCTTTGTTTGTGGTCATGCTTCCTAAGGCCCACTTGACTTCACATTCCAGGATGTCTGGCTCTAGGTGAGTGATCACACCATCATGGTTATCTTGGTCATGAAGACCTTTTTTGTATAGTTCTTCTGTGTATTTTTGCCACTTTTTAAAAATATCTTCTGCTTCAGTTCAGTTCAGTTCAGTCACTCAGTCGTGTCTGACTCTTTGCAACCCCGTGAATCGCAGCATGCCAGGCCTCCCTGTCCATCACCAAATCCCAGAGTTCACTCAGACTTGGTGTCCATCGAGTCAGTGATGCCATCCAGCCATCTCATCCTCTGTCGTCTCCTTTTTCTCCTGACCCCAATCCCTCCCAGCAACAAAGTCTTTTCCAGTGAATCAACTCTTCGCATGAGGTGGCCAAAGTATTGGAGTTTCAGCTTTAGCATCAGTCCTTACAATGAATACTCAGAAGTGACCTCCTTTAGAATGGACTGGTTGGATCTCCTTGCAGTCCAAGGGACTCTCAAGAATCTTCTCCAACACCACAGTTCAAAAGCATCAATTCTTCGGTGCTCAGCCATCTTCACAGTCCAACTCTCACATCATACATGACTACTGGAAAAATCATAGCCTTGACTAGATGGACCTTAGTCGGCAAAGTAATGTCTCTGCTCTTGAATATGCTATCTAGGTTGGTCATAATTTTTCTTCCAAGGAGTAAGTGTCTTTTAATTTCATGGCTGCAATCACCATCTGCAGTGATTTTGGGGCCCAAAAAAATAAAGTCTGACACTGTTTTCTCTGTTTCCCCATCTATTTCCCATGAAGTGATGGCACCGGATGCCATGATCTTCGTTTTCTGTATGTTGAGCTTTAAGCCAACTTTTTCGCTCTCCTCTTTCACCTTCATCAAGAGGCTTTTTAGTTCCTTTTCACTTTCTGCCATAAGGGTGGTGTCATCTGCATATCTGAGGTTATTGATATTTCTCCCAGCAATCTTGATTCCAGCTTGTGTTTCTTCCAGTCCAGCGTTTCTCATGATGTACTCTGCATATAAGTTAAATAAGCAGGGTGACAATAGACATCCTTGACATACTCCTTTTCCTGTTTGGAACCAGTCTCTCGTTCCATGTCCAGTTCTAACTGTTGCTTCCTGGCCTGCATACAGATTTCTCAAGAGGCAAGAGGCAGGTCTTCTTCTGTTAGGTCCATACAACCTTGGTATCTCTAATTTTCTTGACATCTCTAATCTTTCCCATTGTTTTGTTTTCCTCTCTTTCTTTGCATTGGTCACTGAGGAACCCTTTCTTATCTCCTTGCTATTCCATGGAACTCTGCATTCAAATGTGTATATCGTTCCTTTTCTCCTTTGCCTTTAGCTGAACTCTAGCAGCATTGATAAGGCTTCAAGTTTAAAAGCTCCCAGTATCTTCTCTCTCCCCTAATTATATGATATGAGCTTTGTGCTGAATGCTGCCTCAGTCATGGTGTTAAAACAGACTCACATGTCAGCATTTCAGCTGAATAGATGATGTTTTCAGGATTTATTAAATTCCCTGGGAACACTAGCTAGGGTTTTGTGCTGTTAACATTGTCTTCTTTACTGCCCTTGCCAGTATCAAGATGCCAATGCCAGGAACTTCACTGTCAAAGACAAAGTCTTTTCAGCCAAATTCCTCCCATAGATCAGGCCAACAGAAAACCCTGTCTCTGTTTAATTTCTGCTCAGCTCAAACTTTCTGCTTCAGTGCTGAAGGACAGGGAGCCACAGGCTTTCAAATTCTCCAGATATATATGGTTACCAATCTTTGACATGAAAAACTGTTAAAAATCTCAGCACTTACACCCTAGGGAAGTGCTGCTAGGCTGAAAGACATGAAGTCATTGAGAATTTACAATTCATTTCTCTGAAATGCCAAGAACAAAGCTGTTAATGCTTACAAAGCACAGAGGCAGACCTTCGGAGAAAGGAATACTGGAACACTCAAAATGGAAGCTCAGGGAGATGAACCTTGCGCCATTAGTTCTGTTCCAACCCAGGCAGGGAGACCACACCCTGTGATCATGTTCTACACACTGCCAGCCAGTCTATCATCATACTATTGCCTAAACAACTGCAGATTAATACTGAGTATTTAAATGTAAATTCTCATTTTTTGGTGTGTTTGTTCATTTCATAGTTCTTCAGGAGAAGATGACATAAGATTATTGTGAAAGATACAAAAAAAAAAAAAAGGTGTTAACAAGTACAAGAAATACAGACCAAAAACCATAACCCACATCCCTTCTAGTCAGTTATGAAACACTGGAAGTCTTCTTGATTTTTTTTTCTTTTTATTGTTAAAATCCCAATCGTTTCTCATTAACTTCTGCCTGGAATATTGTAATTATTGTAATTTATTTTTCTCCAACTCTTTTGGTCACCAATGCTGAAAACCTGTGGCCAGTCTGTCTAAAACCACGTTTGTTATGCTGTTTTCCCATTAACAGTTCACCCTTGAACACACTGAAGGACTAGGGGTACTGACTTTCTGTGCCATGGAGAGTCCATGGTCAGTCCTCATGATCTGTGGTTCTGCATCCATGGATTCAAACAAGCAAAGATTTCATAGAACTGCAGTATTTCTATTTTTGAAAAGTCCACATACACATGAACCCACACAGTTCAAACTTGTGTCATTCAAGGGTCAATTATGCTGCTGGTGCCAAGTCACTTCAGTTGTGTCTGACTCTGTGTGACCCCATAGATGGCAGCCCACCAGGCTCCCCCGTCCCTGGGATTCTCCAGGCAAGAACACTGGAGTAAGTTGCCGTTTCCTTCTCTAATGCATGAAAGTGAAAAGTGGAAGTGAAGTCGCTCAGTCGTGTCTGACCCTCAGCGACCCCATGACTGCAGCCTTCCAGGCTCCTCCATCCATGGGATTTTCCAGGCAAGAGTACTGGAGTGGGGTGCCATTACCTTTTCCGAGGGTCAACTATACAGACTTTAAATTCTTCCTATTTTCTACAGGTAGTACTAATATTCAATATTTAAAATTTCTACCTCCCCAATGGGCACTTATTTTAAAAATAGAACCATTTAAAATTGTGTACCTACATTTATTCACATACTTTACATACTTGATTCTGTTCCTTTCCTCCCCTACACTTCTCATAGCTTCTCCATCTCCACCACCCCCCAAGAATTGTTTCACCTTCTTCTATCTCCACTGAGTTATGAAACGTTTAAAAATATATTAAATTAATACCTCAAAAGAAAGCGGTACATTAGCTCCAGAGAGCTAAAATTAAATTAACTGAACATACTATGTATAGGCTAGAATTCAGTGCAAGTTTCACTCTCATACACTGCTGGTAGATGTAAAATAGACCAACCACTTTGAAAAATGTTTCTTTAAAAAACTAAACATATACCTTCCTTAAAACCTAGCCATTTTACCTCTATGTATTCACCAAATGAAAATAAAAATGCATATGCAAAGACTTGTGCATGAATGTCTATGCCAGTTTCAATCATAATAGCAAAAAGCAAAAACAACCCAAATGTCATCAAAAGATAATGGATCAACAAATGTTGATATATCCATGGTGGTATAGAAAAACTCAGTGGTAAAAAGGAAAGAACTATTGATGCATACATTAACATAGATTGAATCTCAAAACAATGATGTCATGTGAAAAACAAACCCCACCCAAATATATATACCACATAATTTCATTTATATAAATAATTGGAAAATTAAAAGAAATCTAAAGTGAGAACGAGCAACAGATGGGTGTGACCTGCAGAATAAGAGATAGGTATTGATGAGGAGAAATTGGAAGGAGAGATTCTGAAAAGATATGAGTTAAAACATTGTAAATTAACTATATTTCAATTAGAATTAACTATATTTCAATTAGAAAAAAAGACATGAGAAAACTACAGGTAAATGTATATGTTTATTATCTTTATTGTAATGATAGTTTTAGGGATATCCATCTATACCAAACCTTACTAAAATATATACTTTTAATGCACTCAATTTATTATAAGCTGCTGTGGCTGCTGCTAAGTCACTTCAGTCGTGTCTGACTCTGTGCAACCCCATAGATGGCAGCCCACCAGGCTCCGCCATCCCTGGGATTCTCTGGGCAAGAACACTGGAGTGGGCTGCCATTTACTTCTCCAATGCATGAAAGTGCAAAATGAAGGTGAAGTCGCTCAGTCGTGTCTGACTCTTCACGACCCCATGGACTGCAGCCCACCAGGCTCCTCCATCCATGGGATTTTCCAGGCAAGAGTACTGAAATGGGGTGCCATCGCCTTCTCCGTTATTATAAGCTAAGTGTGTCTCAAAAACCTGAACAAATTTAACCAAAATTTAAGACTAGGAACAATCATTTTCATATATGTAACTCAGCAGTATTATGTGTTTGATGAATTAAAGACCATAGAGATAAGACAGAGAGACAGGACAGCCTTTCAAATAGATTAAACATCTTATATTCATGAACCTATGAAGGCAGAAGATCCATACATAGGAATTCTTTCTAAATGATCAAGATCTAGGGATTTAGTGTCTCTGGCTAACAGAAGATACTAGAAAAGAGACATCCTGACAGCTGGGGCAGAGAACAGTTGCAGAGATTCCTAAGTTACAGAGCTGAACTTGGAGTCCAGCAGTTATGGATGGGTAGCGAGTCAGTATCATAGGATCATGATGGTATACCTGGGGCACACCACAAAACTGTATTTAGGCTGTCTTCCTCAAGACCACAGAACCATAAAGTAACTTCATGATAGGTGCTTGCCCTGACTGACTTGGAATAGATGATTTATTGGAAGGCATTATTCTTAGAAAATAGACTACTTAAAACCTCACCAGACCTATGAAAGTCTTCTATTGTTATAATTTATTAGGTTGGTACCAAGGTAATTGTAGTTTTGGACCATGAATTTTAAATCATTATAACTAGGCTCAAATACATCTTTATTAATCAAAATAGGGAACATTACAATCAATCCATTTTTTGCCATAAAGAAATGTTTGTTTGTGCTTCAAGGTTCCAGGAACCTTTGGAAAGCATTTTCTGCTTCTTGCTGGTTGTGGAAGTATTTCTCTGCAAAAAGTTGTCAAGATATTTGAAGAAGTAGTTGTCAGTTGGTGAGAGGTCAGATGAATAAGGAAAAGAAGGCAAAACTTCTTAGTCCAATTCACTCAACTTTTGAAGTGTTGGTTGTGCAATGTGTGGTGAGGCTTCTCATGGAAAAGAAATGGACCCTTTCTGTTGACCAAGGCAGGTTTCAGGCAATGAAGTTTTCAGTGTATCTCATTGATTTGCTGAGGATACTTCTCAGATGTAATGATTTCACTAGGATTCAGAAAGCTGTAGTGGATCAGATGGGCAGCAGACAATCAAACAGTGACCATGACCATTTTTTAGTGTAAGTTTGGCTTTGGGAAGCACTTTGGAGCTTCTTCTTGGTCCAACCACTGAGCTGATTGACCCCAGTTGTCCTATAAAGTCCACTCTTTGTTGCACACTGCAATCCAATCTAGCAATGATTCATTGTTGGGAAGAATAAGAGGACACTTCAAATCAATGGTATTTTTTTTTTTTTAATTTTTGGTCAGCTCATGAAGCATTAACTTAATGAGCTTTTTCACCTTTCCAATTTGCTTCAGATGCCAAACAACCATCGTATGTTCAACATTGAGTTCTTAGTTTGTAAGAGGAACAGCTTTGATGATTGCTCTCAATTGGTTGTCAACTTCCTATGGCCGGCCACTAGGCTCCTTATGGTCAAGACTCTCATCTACTTTGTAAAACTTTTTGAACCACCACAGCACTGCATGTTCATTAGCAGCTCCTGGGTCAAATCCATTGTTGATGTTGCAAGTTGTCTCTATTACTTTATGACCCATTTTGAACTCCAGTAAAAAAATCTCTCAAATTTGCTTTATGCCTAGTATCATTTCTATAGTCTAAAATAAATGTAAAATAGGCAACAAATAAGAAGTTATTAGCAAAAAACATAAAATGAGAAATGTACATTAAAATGATGTATAATATAACCACATTTATTTAAGAAGGTATTTCAGTATCAAATGGCAAAGTTCAACAACACAAAATCACAATTATTTTTACACCAACCTAACAACCAGTTAAAGTTATAAATATATTGCCTCAAAACCAAGAAAGCAGATGGCAAGGCTGGGATTCTTGAACAAGTAGGAAGCTGTACCCACTCTTGAGACCCTGTGGGAACTTCCCATCTAGACAGCTTACAAATACACCTGTACAATCCTACACACTTAATATTTTATCTCTGTCATGAAGATTTCCAGATCAATCTCCCATGGCATTTCCCACATATTTTATTACATACTCTTTTGAGCCTGTTATTCTCAATCATAAACTTCAAAAATGATTTCTTCCTGCTTTGAACTTCCCTAAATTGTATTATCTGCTTTATTCATATGTTACTTCATTATATTTGCTATGAAGCAAATACTGTGCTGTTTAGATAGGGGACTGTGACTTGTTGACAACCAGGCAAGTGGACTATAAGTGTGAAAGAGGCAAGTATTATAACTTTACAGGATACTTATCCCCAAAACACATTATAGAGAAAAGTTCCATGGTACTTTTTTCCCCCTGGAATAAGAGATGGAAAGAGAAGAGAGAAAAAAAGAGGGGTAGCATAGAAAAAGAAAGAAGATTTTGGTTATGATTACTGTAAATTCAATTTCACACAATTTTTAAAGCAATATTTATTCTCCCAAGATTTCTTTTGTGTTTTGTCTTTTTAAATTGAAGAGTATTTGATATATAACATTATGTAAATTTAAAGTGTACAACATGCTAATTTGATTCATTTATACACTGTAATATGATTACCATTGTAGTAATAATTAGCACTTCTATCTTGTTACATAACTATAATCTCTTTTTAGTGGTTAGAATAATTAAGTTATAGTCTTAGCAAGTTTGATGATTATAATACAATAGTGTTGCCTATAGTCACCACACTGTGCATTAGACCTTTAGAAATTTTTTTTTAATTTTTATTTTAACTTTAATTTACTTTACAATACTGTATTGGTTTTGCCAAATATTGACATGAATTCACCACGAGTGTACATGCGTTCCCAAACATGAATCCCCTCCCACCTCCCACCCCATAACATCTCTCTGGGTCCTCTCCATGCAGAAATTTTTTACTACTTATTGCAAGTTTGTACCTTTAAACAATATCTGTCTTATCCCCTCAACTTCCATCCCCTGGTAACTACCATTTTATTCTCTGCTTTTACAAGTTCCACTTTTAAGATCCTACATATAAATGGTATCATATAATATTTATCTCTGTTGGATATCTTCCTTAGCATAATGTCCTCAAAGTCCATTCATTTTATTGCAAAGGCAAGATTTCCTTGTGTCTCATGAATAATATTCTATTGTGTATATGTATTTTTATCTATTTATCTATTGATGGTCACTTAGGTTGTTTCCAGTTTTCCATACCTTGACTAATGTAGTTAATACTGCAATGAACATTGGAGTGTATCTAACATTTCTTTGGTAACCTGTTTTGATTTGAAGGGGCATATACTCAGGAGTGAGATTGCTGGATGACATGGAAGTTCTATTTTTAATTTTTTTGAGGAAACTCCATATTGTTCATCATGGTAGATGAACCAATTTACATTCACCAACACTACAAATGTTCTTTTTTCTCTATCTCCTTGCCAGTATTTATCACTTGTCTCCTTGAAGATAGCCATTCTAATAGTTTAGAAGTGATATCTCATTGTGGTTTTGATTTGCATTTCTCTGATGATTAGTGATATTGAGCATCCTTTTATGTATCTGTTGGCCATTTGGAAGTATTTTTGGGAAAAATAACTATTTAGTTCCTCTACTCATTTTTGAATCAGACTATTCTTTTTATTATTGTTATATGAGTTTTGTATATATTTGGAGATTAACCCCTTGATATATGGCTTGGAAAAATATCCTCCCATTCTGTTGGCCATCTTTTCATTTTATGCTTACATTTTTTTCTGTGTAGAATCTTTTAAGCCAGATGAAATCCCATTGTTTTTAATTTGCTTTTGTTGGTTGTCCTTTTAGTTTCATAAATAAAATAACACTCTTTGTCAAGACTCATGTCAAGAGATTTTTTCCCCTACCTTCTCTTCTGGAAGTTTTATGGTACCAGGTCTTCTGTTAAGTCTTTGATCTATTTCAAATTAATTTTTGTGAGTAGTGAGACATGGGTCTGACTTTTTTGTAACTACACATTATCCAGTTTCCCTAATATCATTTCTTTCCTCATTGGTTTTTCTTGGCTTGCTTGTCATATATTAGGTGACTATATATTCTGCAGTTTACTTCTGGGCTCTCTATTCTATTCCATTGGTCTATGTGTCCTTTTATGTCAGGACCGTACTGTTTTAATTACAATGCTGTGTTGTGCTTAGTTGCTTCTGCCTGAGTCGTGTCCAACTCTTTGTGACCTATAGACTAGCCAGCCAGGTTCCTCTATCCATGGGATTCTCCAGGCAAGAATACTGGAGTGGGTTGCTGTGCCCTCCTTCAGGGGATCTTCCCAATTCAGGAATTGAACCCACATCTCTTGCATTGCAGGCAGTTTCTTTAAGCACTGAGCCACCTCGGAAGCCCTTTGCTTTGTAGTAAAAATTTTAAATCAAAAGTGTGATACCTCTGGCTTTGTTCTTCTTTCTCAGGTTTGCTTCAGTTACTCAGGGTCTTTGTGTATCCATACAAATTTTAGTATTGTGTTTCCCATTTCTGTGAAGAATGTCGTTGGAAATTTGATAGGAATTGCATTGAATTTATATATGGCTTTGGGTCAAATGGACACATAAGCAGTCTTCATTCTTCTGATCTATGAACATGGATGCTTTTTATTTGTTTATGTCTTCCTTGATTTCATTTTTAAAAGCCTTATATTTTTCACTGTACAAATTCTTGACCTCCTTTGGTAAAGGTATTCCCAGTTATTTCATTGTTTTTGATTCTATGATATTGTTTTATTTCTTCCTCAGATGTTTTAATATTAGTGTATAAGAACTGCAACTGATTTCTGTATGTTTTAGATCCTGCAATTTACTAAATTTGTTGATTAGATCTAATAGTTTTTAGAATCCCATACACTATCATATCATTAGCAATTAGCAGCAATTTTACCCCTCTTCTGATTTGGATGATTTTTATATCATTGTGCAATTGTTCTAGCTAGAACTTGAATTCTAGTTCTTGAATTGAATAAGGGTGGTGAGATAGACATTTGTGTCTTATTTCTGACCTTAGAGGGAAAGCTTTGAATTTTTATTGAATGAATATTAGCTGTGGGATTGCTGTATAAGGCATTTATTATGTTGAGGTATCTCCTTTCTATACTCAATCTGTTAAGCTTTTTTTTTCTTTTTAACAATGAAAGAATTTCACAGTTTGTCAAAGATTTTTCCACATCTATGAGATGGTTGTGTGACTTTTATCCTTTGCTTAATTCATGTGATGTATTACATTTCTTGATTTGCTTTTTGCTTATGGTGAAACATTCTCATTTCTCAGGGATGAATTTAATCTGGATAATGACATACAATCCTTTTAGTGTGTCTTTTAATTTGACTTGCTAATATTTTATTGAAAATTTTTACATCTATATTCTTTAGGGATATTGGTCTGTAGTTTTCTTGTATTTTGTCTGATTTTAATGCCAGGCTAATGCTGGCTTTGTAAAATTAGTTTTCCCTCTTCTTCATTTTTTTTTTTTTCTGGGAAGATTTTGAATAGGATTCAGATTAATTCATTTTAAATATTCAAAATAATTCGTCAGTGAAGCTGTCTGCTACTGGGGCTTTTTGTGTTGGGAGATCTTTTATTACTGATTCAATATCTTCATTCATTATTGGTCTGTCTGGATTTTCTATTTCTTCCTGAAGCAATCTTAGTAGGTTGTGTGTTTCTAGGAAATTAAGCATTTCTACTAAGTTATTTAATTTGTTGACATATTATTATTCACATTAGTCTTATGTATTACTGTAGTATCAGTTGTAATGTCTCTTTTTTCATTCTAATTTTATCTATTTGAGGGTTTTTCCCCTCAATCTAAACTTTTCTAAATTTTATCTTTAAAAATAAACCTCAATTATGTTGATCCTTTCTCCTGTTTCTA
>SJYQ01002814.1:112030-153122 GCA_006410935.1 Redunca redunca
TTTGAACTTAATTTGTTGTTGTTGTTGCTGTTGTTTTTCAAGTTCTTTGAACTATAGAGTTAAGTGGTTTATTTGAGATCTTTCTAATTTTATAGTATATGTGTTTGCTATAAATCTACATCTCAGTTTTCTTTTGCAGCATCTCATAGCATTGTTTTAATTTTCATTTGTTTTAAGACAGTTTTTTTTAATTCCCATGTGATTGTTCAGAGATGTGCTGTTTAGTGTCCACATATATAACATCTATAAAAATTTCCCAGCATTCCTCTTATTGTTTATTTTCAGTTGTATACCATTGTCATAAAAAGATAGTTGGTAAGATTTCAATCTTCTTAAATTTGCTAATGCATCTTATGTGTCCTATCATGTGATCTGTCTTGTAGAATGTTCTACATGTATTTGAAAAGAATGTGTATTCTGCTGCTGTTGGTTAGAATGCTCTATATGTGCGTCTAAGTTCATTTGATATATAGTTCGATTCCAACATTTCTTTGTTGATTTCTGTCCGGATGATTTGCTCATTAGTGACAGTGGGGTATTGAAGTCCCTTATGACTACTGTGGGATTTCCCAGGTGGTTCAATGGTAAAGAATCTTCCTGCCAATACAGGAGATGCAGGTTTGATCCTTGGGTCAGAAAGATCCCCTGTAGAAGAAAATGACAACCCACTCAAGTATTCTTGTCTGGAAAACCCCATGGACAAAGGAGCCTGGTGGGCTAGAGTTCATGAGGTTGTAAAACAGTTGGACTGGACTTAACGGTTAAACAACAACAACAACTACTGTTGTATTATTGTCTCTTTCTCCCTTTAGTTCTTGAAAGTGAAAGTGTTAGTCACTCAGTCGTGTCCGATTCTTTGCAACCCCATGGAGTCTAGTCTGCCAGACTATTCCATCCATTGGATTTTCCATGCAAGAATACTGGAATAGGTTGCATTTCCTTCTCCAGAAAATTTACACTGATAAATTTGACCAGTTATTTTGGGACAGTTAAGATAAAGGGCCTGACTTCCTCAGCTCTACCAGACTCTGGGAATCCCAGAACTGATTCTTTGTGACCCCATGGACTGTAGCCCACCAGGCTCCTCGGTCCATGGGGATTCTCCAGGCAAGAATACTGGAGTTGGTTGCCATGCCCTCCTTCAGGGGATCTTCCCAACCAAGGGATTGAACCCAGATCTCCCATATTGCAGGCAGATTCTTTACCGTCTGAACCACCAGGGTTCTTAGTGTTAGCTTAAAATATTTAGGTGCTCAGATGTTGGGTGCACAATTTTTATATCATCTTGATGCACTGACCCATCTATTTTGTCTTTTGTTACAATTTTGACTGTAAGTCTGTTTTGCCAGATTTATGTGTAGTCTATTTTCTTTTGTTTCTCATGTATATAAAATAGTTTCTTCTATCCCTTCACTTAGAGCTTATGTATATCTTTAGAGCTGAAGGCTGTCTCCTGCATACAGCATGTAGTTGGGTCTCTCTCTCTCTTTTTTTTTTTTTTTATTCTGCCACTCTCTGGCTTTTGATTGGTAACTTCAACTGTTTACATTCAAAATAATTACTGGAAATTTTGGACTTAATAATGTCACCTTCATGTTATTTTATTTGTTCATTTTGTTTTATATTTCCATTGTTTCTTATAACTTCTGTTTCTGTCTTTGTTAATCAGTGGCTTTCCATGGGGATATGCTATCCTCCCCCCTTTTTTTTTTCATGAATCTGCTCTAGATTTGCTTTGCAATTACTATGGGATTGCATAAAACATCTCATAGATAAAATAGACCTTTTTTATACTAATAGTGAATTATCTTCATTCACCTATAAAGGTTACACCCTTTTATTCTTCTCCTTTTATATTTTTGATGACACAACTTATGTTGTATATTTATTAACATCTTAGTGGCTACATAATTATGTTTAATGCTCTTTTTTAACCTTTGTAGTATAGTTATATGGCTAACATCCCATCCTAACTAATATAGATTTATAGTTTTCTAATTCTCTTTTTCACCTTTACCAGTGTGTTGTATATTTTAATACTTTTTCTTGTCAGAGATTAACTTTTTTTTTTTTTTTTCATTTCAGTTTAAAGAGCTCCTGTCAAACTTTCTTGCAAGATAAGTCTAGTGGTGGTGAACTCTCTCTGCTTTTGTTTATCTGGGAAAGCCTTTATTCCTCTTTTATATCTGAAGAACTTTGCTGAATACAGTATTCCTGGATGACAGTTTTTATCTTTCCACACTTTGAATACGTCACTCTACTTTCTCCTGACCTGTAGAGATTCTGCTAAGAAATCTATCCATAGTTTAAGGAAGTTCCTCTGGAGGGTACTTTCTTTTTTTCCCTACCTGTGTTTAAGGTTTTTTATCACTGATTTTTGACTGTTTTATTACAATATGTCTTAGAGAAAGTCTTTCTGCATTGAGATAATAGGATGTCCTATTAGCTTCATGAACTTTTATGTCTGTCTTTCTCCAGGTTTGGAAAGTTCTCAAGTATTATTTCTTTAAATAAACTCTCTGCTCCCTTCTCCCTCTCTTCTATTTCTTGAACACCGATTACTCCAATATTTTTTGTTCTAATAGAGTCCAATAACTTTAATGGGGTTTCTTCACTTTAAAAAAACAATTTACTTCCCTTTCCTCTCTAACTGAATTGCTTCTAAATACCTGTTCTTCAAAGACATTTACTCTTTTCCCCACCTGGTCTGCCTCTTTGCCTGTGGCCTCCCTCTTGCATTCTTCAACTCATTTATTGAATTTTTCAGCTCCAAAACTCCTATTTGATTCTTTCTTATAATTTCAATTTCTGTGGTGAAGACCACCTTCTGTTTATTAACATTATTTCTGACTTCATTGAATTGTCTTTCTGAGTTTTCTTATAGCTTGTTGAATTCCTTCCTAACAGCTGTTGTGAATTTTTTATCTCTTAGATCATATTTCATGTCTCTGAATTTGGTTGCTATAGAATTATTATTTTCTTTTTGTGATGCCATTTTTCTGGACTTTTCATATGTTTTTTTTGCAAGTATGAGCTTCTGTTCTCACAGTTGAAGTAGCAGAGTCCTCCTTAACTAAGCTTTTATGTCTTTGGTTCTTAGAGTTTAACAGGTTGGCTACTAGAAATATTTCTTTTGTGTTGAAAATGTGGCACTACAATTTAAGTTTCATTTTTTCTTGCCTACCAACATTGTCCTATATTCTGAGCAATCTCCATGCCTACCAGATCCAATCTAATGAATGCACTCAGGATTGCACACAGAGTCAGCAGCACAGTGGGGGAGATGTGGGTTTAGCACTTGTAGCTGTGAATGTGTTTATAGGTGCACTGGAGATAGTCTCAAGTGGGGAATTTCCAGAAGTTGTTAGGCAGACTTCCTGCTGAAGTCTTGAAGTAGACAGAAGGAATTTTTTTCCTTGAATGTTCTTTGATATTTTTATTTGCCTCCTTCTCATCCTATGCTTTTCTTTCAGTCACTGAAGTCCTTCCTCAGAATGCAAGTTTCTTCAGCCATAATCCACATAATTAGGGAATCTGGGCAGTCACGTACCACCTTACCTTTTCACCTCTTCTGTTGGAACGGTTACCTTTTCACCTCTTCTGTTGGAACAGTTCCTGCTTTCCACCTCCTCTGACAGAGAGGTCACTACTAACAAAAATGTAATTCCTTGTAGTGTCACTCTGGGCAGAGGTGACTAATGAGTTCCTCCCTCACCTCTGTATCCAACCCTTTCTCTCTCCTGCTCCAGTGGCATGCAAGAATCTCTGTCAGGCAGGCTGGACTTCTGCAAGTTTTTTCTTGCTCACGTATATCTGATCAGTTTTACGCCTTTTTTTTTTTTTTTTTTCCTGATTGCAGTGAGCGGGAGTGGGGCAGGTTTGCTGACTCCTTTGAATCTGAAGTCTTCACCGAGGTCTTGTTTGTTTATTTTTGGATGCACATGTGGACTAGAAAACTCCAGGTTCTCTTGATATATGGGAATGAGGCACTTTTTGTTTGGTTATGGGTGTCTAATTAGATGTTGATAAATGAGGAGAGAAGAAAGGAATGACTTATACCACTACAGTGCTCACTTCACTCCCTTTCTTTCAAGATTGCTTAACTTGAAACTTCCTTGGTGGTCTTATGGTTAAGAATCCACATGCCAATGCAGGGCACACAGGGAAAATTTTCCCTGGCATGGGAAAATTCCACATGCCATGGGGCAACTAAGCCAGCACTCCACAACTACTGAAGCTCATGTACTCTGCAACAAGAGAAGCCACCACACTGAGCAGCCTGCCCACCACAACAAAGAGTAGCTCCTGATCATCACAGCTAGAGGAAGCCCATGTACAGCAATGAAGACCCAGCACAGCCAAAATAAATAAATTAAATAAGTAACATTTTAAGAAAAGATCACTTAATTAGATCTTGGCCTTGTCTGGGCTTTGTATTTCAACAATATATTATTATGTTAGTCAGAAATCAGTCAGTAAATAAAAACTTTAATGTATGAAACCCATGACATATATATATACATTGGAACCACTATTTTGAACTGCTTTTTAATCTTTTAACCAGATAGAAGTCAAAAGTGTCACTACCTATTTGAATCTTTTTCTTCTGTAATACTGTAACTCCATGGGAGGTGTGTGGGTAGAGTGCTTCCTAAACGGCTCGGTGGTAAAGAATCCACCTGCCAATGCAGGAGATGCTGATTCACTCTCTTGGTTAGGAAGATCCCTGAAGAAGGAAATGGCAACCTACTCCAATATTCTTGCCTGGAGAAGTCAATGGACAGAGGAGCCTTGCAGGCTGCAGTGCATGGGGTCACAAAGAGTTGGACTCAACTGAGTGACTGACCCTTTCACTTTCGTATATATAAGTATTAACCTCCAGTAGCTCAGAACATCAACTTATTTGGAAATAAGGTCTTTGTGCATATAATTAGTTAAGAAAAAGTCATGGTGGAATAGAGTGAGCTTCAAAACAGCTTTGACTGGTGTCCTTATAAGAGAAGAACACAGACACACAGAATGAAGGTGACCATGTGAACAAAGAGATTGGAGTGATGCTACCAGAAGTCAAGGGATAATGGGATGACCAGAATCCAAAAGGCCAAGAGGGATCTTCCTTAGAGGCTTTGGAGGGAGCAGGGCCCTGAAAACAACATGATTTCAACCTTCTAGTTTACAGAACCACGGGAGAATAAATTTCTCTTCTTTTAAAGCATCCAGTTTGTAGTGCTTTGTTAAAGCAGCCCTAAGAAAGTAGTATAATCCATTCTAAATGTCCTCATTTATCTCTCTTATTTTCCCTTTTGTTTCTCTACTATTTTTTTTTTAATCCCTTCTTGGTATAATTCTTCTGGATAGCTTTTCTACCTTCTCAATTCATTTGACATTAATAAAATCCATAGTTACTTGGGAATAAGATTGCCTTCTGGGGACTAGTTTGAGAAATCAACCAAAAATTGAATAATGGAATAAAGACATGCAAGTGACCTTTTAGGAACAAAGCTTCTATGACTCCAACATTTGATGATATAATGGCATTGTAGTATATATGTGTTTACCTCTGAATGCAACTACTTTAAAATGGAAAAGGAAGAAAGATAATATGAGTGTTTCCTATATTTGGCTCTTTATTTTGTCCTAAAGAAAAAACCACAGAAAAAATGTAATAGTAACCACACAAACATGTAACCACAGAAAAATGTAAAGATAAATTAAATAAAGGATTTTGACCCTGTAGGACCCAGGTCCAAGCAATTCTGATTTCAGTGACTTTCAAAAGTGATTATGTTAAACAACATGATCAAATAAGGTATCCCTCTCACATATGCCCTCCTTAACAAAACTGACTTGGCATCTGGACTTGTACAAAAGTGCCTTTGTGGGAACTGTAGGATTCAACTCCATATGCCAAAGGACCTGTAAGGAGTCTCATCCATTTGTGCATTGGGTAATATGTACGAGCCTGAGGCCCAGCTGAGAACCCTGCAGTGCTCATGAACTAGCTCCAGACCTTTCTAGTTATAGTTCAGGAATCTGCGAGAGCACTATCTAAACAATCACTCATGGACATGAGACCTTCTGGGGAATTCCATGTTTCTAACAGAGGAGTTCCAGCATACCATTAGAGCAAAAAAAAACTGCACATTCAAATGCATTTGAGAGGCTAAAATAAATAGATACACATTACCAGAATTATCTCTTTCCCAAAACAGNGCATACCATTAGAGCAAAAAAAAATCTGCACATTCAAATGCATTTGAGAGGCTAAAATAAATAGATACACATTACCAGAATTATCTCTTTCCCAAAACAGTACATCGCAGTGCCAAGAGAGACCTTACCTATAATTTCTCCTGTGACAGAATGTGAGAGCATGAAAATGAATACTTGGCTTTCCCAGATAGGCAGGACAGTGCCAAAGTGGCCCATGTCTCGTACTGAATCCAGTGTACAGAGCCATGACCTGCGTGATGAGGGGGTGGGAAGAATTTGAGAGAGTGGCAGATAGGATTCTTGGAGGGCATGAACAGGACATAGATCCTATTAACTGCTTCACATACACCATCAAGAAGTCTGCCCAGTAGTATCAGGGGATATGTTGCCTGCAGATATTCCAAACTGGTCCTCAGTCACCCCCAGCACTCTGTATATTTCACTCACACACACACATACCTGCGACTGGCTCCCTGTCTGTACTCCTCACGGCATAGAGAGCTAGCTTTGGTGGACAGCTAGTGAGTACACACATAAGGTGGGATTGAACCTGCAAGCCAGAGAGAGACCACAAACTTGACCTTTAGTCCTACCCTAAAAAGTCTTGTATCACTTGTTTTGTACATATAGCTATCATGGGGACTTTACACTAAAATGGGATTGATTATGGGAAAGGTTTAGTAATTCTTAGACCTGTGGCCAGTAAACCATAATTGCATCTCAGTCTCACTCAAATTTGGAGTGTGATGTTTAGCCAATAGAATTTTAAGTAATCTAGCCCTACTGGAAAAGTCATCCTTATTTTGGAGAATGAATTGCCAGAAGCTTTAGAGTACATGTGTGCATGCTCAGTCGCTCAGTAGTGTCCAGCTCTTTGTGACCCCAGGGACTGCAGATCACCAGGCTCCTCTGTCCATTGAATTTTCCAGGAAAAAATACTGGAGTGGGTTGTTATTTCCTTCTCTAGGGGATCTTCCTGACCCAGGATTGAACCCATGTCTCTTGCTTCTCCTACATTAGCAGGTGTATTCTTTACCATTGAGCTACCTGGGAAGCCCAAAGTTTTGGCGTACTCTACTTCTAATAACAGTATCATCACTGCTTTGAGAGATATGCATCAGGACTATTTATCTTTTTGTTATAAAGACATATTTTCCTTGAAGTTAATTCTAGTTACCAACATAAGTCTGCATGACAGAGAGTGACCATTATAACCACATGACCCATATAGTTCTGTGATAGGTGTTTTTTATTTTAAGTATGGAAAAACAAACATGTTTGCGACTTGACATCTTGAGACAGCTTGAGACAAACAGGTAAAGAATGCAATAAACATGGATTTGCAAGTATTCTAATTTAGGCCTGGCCTCCAGTGTGCCCTTCCAGCATCTTTGGAGTTAAAAAACTTCTGTCCATCTCCATTCAGGAACTATCTCTACTCTTCTGTGAAAAGAACACAATCTTCAGATTAAAAAGAAAAGGAGTCTCTGGGGCAATTTAACCACTCTGGTGCTCCCACTGAGTATGGCATGAGTTAGACTGGATCCTGGACAGTTAGAGTGTTTCAAGTAAAAGCACTAATGCTTTTACTGCCATAAGCACTTATTTTAGATAATGATTAAAAGAAAGAAAACAGATACCTAAACAGTACTTCAAATAATTTAATGTTATTTCTTCTTCATAATAAAGTGGATTTGTAATTAAGNGTAATTAAGAAATTTTTATCTTTTATTAAATGTAAGAGTTGATGTAACAAGGCAGATGGTATTTAATAGAGTTAATTATATTTAGAGAGAAGATTAATCCTTTGTGTCATTTAATTTAAAAAATCATGTATTGATAGCATGTATTAACCACTAACAATTTTCAAGCTGAGAAGCAGCTGTAAGAATCCATTTTGACCAAATTATTCAATTTCTTTTGTTTTAGACCATGATGGGAAGTCAAGACATGAATTTAAATTTATAGATTTCTCACTGATTTATCTAATACAACTCTTTCTTTTTTCCCCTGGAATTTTTGTAGTTAGAAGAAGAGACCAAAGGCAGGTACAAGCCTCTTTTGACCTTGTCTTCGTAGTAACTCTTCAGTCAGTAAAATGCTGACTAAAGAGTTAACGATTGGGAAAGATGATGTAGAGACAAAGAATATCTGCCAGGATGGGGAACTGGTAACAGTTTAGACTATAAGCCCACTACATAGCAGAATCACTGAATTCTGGGCTCCCTGAAAGATATAGATAAAGGCCTGACACACATCCCTCCGGGGCTGATTTTACAGGAAGCAGATCCCCACCAAATGAAAACTGCTGACCATGAGGACATAGACTCTAGACTGACTGAAACCAGAAGGTGGATGACTCTTGAAACTTCACCTTTTTGTCAACCACAAGCTCATGCCCTGCTCCTTGACATTATAAAACTCCTCACTACCTCCTCTGGGGGTCACATAGTCTTGAGGGCATTAGCCTACTGTGGCTCCCTGTCTGGTATTCTTTTTCTACTTCACCCAAAACTGTTTCCATGTTTCTATTTGGAAAATAGAAACAGAGGCCAAATTTCAGCAACAATACCAACTACTGTGGGTGCAGAGATATCCTAAAGGCTTTCTAATGATCAAAGAATTGTTTAAGTGACATTTGCCATAACTATTTGTCAATGTTAGTACCGAAGAGAAATTTCTTAAAATCTTTTCAATTTGACGTCCATATATAAACGTGTGGACTCCACTAAGTATGCTGGACATTGGAAAAGAAGGAAATTACAAAAGTTTTATCCCCTAAAGTCGTTAAGTGAATGAAAACAATGACTGATGGGTAGAAATTTGCAGAGAGAGAAAAAAAGGCTGAAATCTAACTGTCAGCAGGCCGAACAGGAGAACCAGGTCAAAGAAGGAACTGAGGCAGATTCTTTCAAAACTGACACAATGCTAATGCTGCTTCATTTGCAAAGTTCAAACTGCTTAATTTCTATTCAGAAATGACAAGAGTAAAGGCAGCAATGTTCACTTGCTTCTCCTGTAAATCATATAAACTTACATTTCAAGTTAAAATGTGCAAATCAGACTGTGTCGCTGGCCACAAATAATTCAGTATTCATGCATTCAATGGAAGGTTAATTAATTTTACATGCCACTGTTTCTTTGGTCTCCCTTTTATTATAGCAATTATGCTAGAATTGTTAGTGACATGTGTCTGGAACACCCCTCTTTTATCCCTTAAAAGATTTTTTTTTTTTTCTGTCACTTAATAATGGAGACAAGGGGAAAAACAGGATGTAAGCCAATTTATCCCTGCCAGAAATCAAGTTATAATAAATGGAGTCTCTTTACAAAGGATATTTCCATAAATAGAAGTCATGTGGGTCTGTCATGAAATATCTAAGAGCTTTGGAGACCCAGTAAAGAGGTTATATAGAGATATACTCCAAGTATTGCTATCATCCTTGAAAATGTCAAATTCTGTCAGCATTTCCTAGAATATCTACATGCAGAACAAATTCCAGAGAATCAAGCATGGAAAACAAATACTTAGCATCCCTAGCTGCTTTTGAAAATGTCTATTCAAGTCTGCCTATGTTACTAAATATCTTATAAGCATTCTTCAAGTGTGTTTTTACAGAATGATGTAGAAGTCTTTCTATAGTGAGTGAGAATCAGTTGTCTGAATTTAAAATTAACTAAATATAGAAGCTGTTTTGCACAATGTGTATAATAAGTTAATTAAAAGCTTATTCAACATAATTGAGGTCTCCTGGACCCCACAAGGTTCTTCTATTCTGCACATCTCTTCTGTCCATTACTGAAATCATACTGTGAAAAGTCTTGAGAAATAAGGTAAAGATTCTAAAGTGAGGCCGATCTGGATTGAAATTCAGCTTCTACTACATGCAAATTGTGTAATATTAGGCAGTTAATTTATTTTCTCCTTTCAGTTCTTTTATCAGCAAGATGACAAATATACACACACATATATATAAAATACAAAATACATAAAGCATTTAATTTCCATTGCAAAGATTAAGTAAGGATTTATGTGTAGATTGTCTGCCATACAGCTTATGTTCACTAGAAGGTTGTTGCTGTTGTTCAGTCACTAAGTGGTGTCCAACTCTTTGTGACCCTGTAAGCTGCAGCACACCATGCTTCCCTGTCCTTCACTATCCCTCTGAGTTTGCTCAAACTCATGTCCATTGAATCAGTGATACCATCTAACCATCTCATCCTCTGTCACCCTTTTCTCATCTTGCCTTCAATCTTTCCTAGCATCAGGGTCTTTTCCAATGAGTCAGTTCTTCTCATCAGGTGGCCAAAGTATTGGAGCTTCAGCTTCAGCATCAGAACTTCCAGTGAATTTAGGGTTGCATTCCTTTAAGACTGACTGGTTTGATCTCCTTGCTGTCCAAGGAATTTTCAAGAGTCTTCTCCAACACCACATTTTGAAAGCATCAATTCTTTAGCATTTAACCTTCTTTATGGTCTAACTCTCACATCCATACGTGTTTACTGGAGAAACCATAGCTTTGACTATATAGGCTTTGGTCAACAAAGTGTGTCTGTGCTTGCTGTCTTTGTTGGTCATAGCTTTTCTTCCAAGGAGCAAGTGTATTTTAATTTCATGGCCACAGTCACAATCTGCAGTGATTTTTGGAGCCCAAGAAAATAAAGTCTGTAACTGTTTCCATTGATTCCCTATCTATTTGCCACAAAGTGATGGGACTGGATGCCACGATCTTAGTTTTTTGGATGTTGAGTTTTAAGCTGGCTTTTTCACTTTCTCTTTTCACTTTCATAAAGAGACTCTTCAGTGCTTTGCTTTCTCCCATTACAGTGGTGTCATCTGCATATCTAAGGTTTTTTATATTTCTCCCAGTAACCTTAATACCAGTTTGAGTCTTCCAGCCCAGCATTCTGTATGATGTACTCTGCATATTAGTTAAATAAGCAGGGAGACAATATACCTCCTTGATGTCCTTCTTGAATAAACTTGTATGTGTGTAGATATGTTATGGTAATCACTTGAAATAAATGATTTATAATCTTACAAGGAGAATTGAGAGACTGGCTTTCAGAGAGACATAACCTTGGAAATTTATGATTCAGGCTCTGAACTTTGAAAGCCCAGAAGCATAAGCTTCTTGAAGACCCAGAAATGGGACATGTCAGTGTTACAACACAGATGATAGCAAAAGATCTCTAAATAATTACAACAGAGTAGATGCTGTGTCCAGTGAAACCATCCCTTCTGGAAATTTTATGTAGAACTGTGATGTATACTTATGGGGATATTTGGTTATGGCTGGTGTTAATGAAATGACACAGGGATCTATGATTTGACTATTAGAGTATTACTCTCTAATAGTTCTTGTAGACGTTCTTGGTAGCTCAGGTGGTAAAGAATGTACCTGCAACACAGGAGAACTGGGTTAGATCCCTTGGTCAGGAAGAGATATCTCCTTATGAATGTGGTACCTGAGATGGACATCCCATAATAAGGCTTTACACAGATCCCCTGGGCGAGAGCACTCACTTTTCTGAAGTGCAGGTAAATAGACTGTGTGACTTTCCTTTCTCTAGGCTTATTTAAGACTTTTCTTATTGGGTCAACTGTTCTTAAACATATTACTTTCAAGTATTATTATCCAAGGACACCCCATGAGTCTTTACAAAGACTTTATCTATGTCATCATGTATTGATTCATTTGATTGATGTGTAGAGAACAAACCCTCATTCCAAAAATATTTAAAGCTTCTTTAAAATATGCAGTGACAAATAATAATCACAATATATAACCTAGTAGGTGAAGAAATATAATAAAGTCAAAATAAGCACAGAATATCATATGAATGATATGAAACTGGAGGTAACTTTAACAAATTACATATATGTGTTAAGATCTAAAGTATCATAAAAAGCAGACCATAAATTCAGATCTGGATTCTAGGAACCAGAGCAAAGGAGAAATCTTATTACTTTGCATTTCAGTATTCATAACATAAAAAATAGCCACCTATTGTGTAGAAATATAGCTAATTTTAAAACTGGGACATGGACATTTCCCTGTTAGAACAGAGAATAGAAACAGGCTGGGTCTCACTCAAATATTTGATTGACTTGGTCTAATTGCATGGCAATTTATGAAGTTGTGAATTACTTATAAGCATTTAGACATCAAGTTACTTATATACCAAATTCTGATCTCCAAATTTCTTTTCAAAAATCAGACGAGTTGGCCACATTGTGCCTGTATGCCTACATGGCACTGAGTGACCATGCCTTAAAGACTGTGTCATCCATTTCATCAAGGCTCCCATCAGTTCCCAGTGTTGAATGTCATTCATCATCATGCTTGCCCTGATGCTTCCATTTATTTTGTATTCAGTGATTTCCTGCCATTTTACCCTGCACATTTACCTAATTTCTGTTTCTTGATGGTCCCTAAGTATCTGAGTTTGTACCCCTAATGGAGTAGATTCAATGCATACAAATCACTTAAACCTTCAGAAACAATATTTCTCAAAGAGTCAATGTGCCATAAGATTGTCAACTTCTAGTTTTGTTTCAAAATATAAGAGGAAGGCACAGAAAATCCCAAGAGTCTAATAATCTGAGATTCATTTATGCTTGTTTTGGCATAATTACCTGAGTATTTTCTGAAAATGCTACAGCTTTCAAATTAAATTATTTTCTGTTTATTTTTTTAAGTTGGGGTATAGTTACAATGTTATTTTCTGCTGTACAATGAA
The DNA here is from genome assembly GCA_006410935.1 of Redunca redunca. Lineage (NCBI taxonomy): Eukaryota > Metazoa > Chordata > Mammalia > Artiodactyla > Bovidae > Redunca > Redunca redunca. The sequence goes on from SJYQ01002814.1 coordinate 124,988, forward strand.
GTGAATCAGTTTCATGTATACATAAGTCAATGCCATTCTCCCAATTCACCCCAATCCCCCATCCTTGCCACATCCACACACCCATTCTCTACACTTGCATCTCTATTTCGGCCCTGCAAATAGCTTCATCTATGGCATTTTTCTAGATTTTACATATCAGTGTTAATCTGCAATATTTGGTTTTCTCTTTCTGTTTTCATGCCTTTCAAATGAAAACATCAAAAAATGCAGAAGAGTGAACAAGATGGCAGAGGAGTAGGTGGATGAGGAGTGCATTTCTCTTCACAGATACATTAGGAATACACCTTCAGACACAGAGGTGCAGGCAGAACACCAGCTGAGAGCAAACAAGAGTACCTGAGCAGCAGAAAAGAATATATAGAACCATGAAAAAGTCGCTAAGATGAAGGAACTAGGGGGAAAAACAGGAGTGTTAACTAGGATTGGACCTGCCCTCATCAGGTGGGGGAACTGAAGCAGGGGTCTGATCCCCACATTGGGGAAATTGTCTGAGTCAGAGGAGAAACATTTAATGCTGAGAGTGAAACAGCTAATCTGTGGCAGCCTAAATGGAAAGAGAATCAGACAGTTCTTGCCACAGCTATATATACCCTGGACAGGGACACAGGTCCCCTAGAAGGCACAGCGACTGAGAGGTGGAGCTTAGGGATTGTCGAGGAATCCCAGGGCAAGGGCTGCTGTTGACTGCAGAGAGACAGACTGAGGGGATGTGAGAGAGGAGACTGTGGTGGGAAATGCCTGTGGAAGAAAGCTGGGAAGCCATGGAAACAAGGCAATACTGCTGAGTCACAGGGGGTGGGGCCATCAGCATAGTGGGTTTCTCTCCCTACATGCCAGCATCTGCAGCTGAACAGTAGAGAGACTGGGCCATAAGGTGACTGACACACTAAACTACAGAGTAGGACCACATCCAGAGTCCCCCTTTAAGTGCCTGATGCACCAATCTACAAAGTAGGACCTCAGCCGGGTGGGGGGTTGGGGGGGTGGGGGCCTCTATGTGCATGATACACCGAACAACAGAGAAGGACCCCAGGCAAGGGAGCCCTCTAAGGACCTAATGGACAGAGCTATGAAGAAAGACTAGCCAAAGAAACCTTCTGATCGCCAACTACCAGAGGCTCCAAAAAAGACTCTGATAGGGCCATAACTTCTGCAGCTGAAGCAGTCTGTGTCCCTGCACACTTGGTGCCACCAGGGTCCTCACAACCCAAGCAACTATGCCACCCTCATGCTCAGCCCTCACTGCTACAGAGCTGCCACAGGCAAAAAACAAACAAACAAACAAACAAAAAACCTATGCACCCAGGGTCGTTTTGGTCATGTCCAACTCCATGCGACCCAGTGGACTGTGGCCTGTCAGGCTTCTCTGTCAGGGGTTCTCTAAGCAAGAATATTGGAGTATCTTGGCCAATAGTGGTTGTTATACCCTTCTAGGGCACTATATTTCCTGCTGAGTACCCTCCCTGAGTACCTGGTGCTGCCAGCCCCTGTGACTCAAGCAATGTCGCAGCCTCCACACCTGGCCCTCACTGGGGCAGACACAAGACCTCCAGAGCAGCCTCAGAAGCAATCCCCAGTGCACTACCCACATGCAGAGATGGAAGTAAAACCACAGTTGAAACCCAGGTGCAGTGTGGCTGAGCAAGAAGACCCAAAGTCTTCCCACCAGCTTTACAAACTGCAGATCAAATCCACACAATCAACTAAGCTGGCTCTGTTTCAAGGACATTGAGAGCTCCACCAAAGAAAACACACTAGTTCTGATAGCTACGGACATTGGAGGCATGGACATAGAGTAGTAGAACCAGATTAGAATCTGAGCTGCCCACAGAGCAGGTCCAGAGATCATCACAGTGTTGGAAGGAATCCTAGGAAGGTGAGGTGGACTGTGACTCCAGCGAAGGAAATGACTCTGACAGCAGTGACTCAAGAAACATTTGTTATTCTTATGTTTTGACTTGTTCTGTAGTTTCTTTGGGGATTGTTTTTCTTTTTTTATCATTTTCTTCCCCCACCCACCATTGTAGTTCTCGATTTTATTGGCACTCTGAAATCTAATTAAGCTTTTGATGTTTCTTTCTTTTTTTTTATCACACTTTTATTGTTTTTACAAATCTCTACCTGTACATTGGGCTTTTGCAGTTCTGTAGAGTTCCGCCCCCCCAACCTTTTCTCTTTTTTTTTCTTTTCTTTTAAAAATTTTAATTAAAAAAACTTTTAAATCTATTGTTATTTTTCTACATGTATTCCTTTGTTTGCTTTTCCTAATGCTCTTTTCCCCTTGCAATTAATTTTTATTGTATATAAAACTTCTTTATCAACCTCTATTTAACTGCGTATCTCTTCTTTCTTTATTTCCTTGCCTATCAATATATTGTTAATTTAGTTTTCATTGCTTTATTCCCCACTTGGCACCTTACTTTAGTTTTATTTTCCAGTTAATGCTTTAGTTTTATTCTTAATTGGTAGATATAATTTTTGTTTTCCTTTGTTCACTGAGTCAATCTATTGTACCTTATTCTTGTTGGATGGTTTTGATTTTGTTTATGGATGTATATATATGTGTGTTTATTCCCTTATTTTAATTATTATTTGCCTTTAATTATTATTTTGTAACTGCTATTTCTCTGGGATTCATCTTTGATTTCTCATTTTGGATCTGTGTTTTAACCTCACTTAATGTCATAACAAACTGTGTGGAGTGTTCTTTTCTGGCTAGAGATCAATCCCTGAGCTTTTGGGGTGGGAGCACTGACTCCAAGACCCTCGACTACCAGAGAACTGACCCTAGTGAGTATCATATAGTGAGAACTCCCACAAAGCAACCCACTTGAATACAATACCTTGCATCACCCAACCACCAATAGCACCCTGTGCAGGATGCCTCATCTAAACAAAAAACAAAACAAAAATACAAACCCAGTCATCAGTAGACAGGATTACACCCTCATTCAGACTTTCCCATCAAAGGAAAAACAAAAGAACAAAACTCAGCAAAAATCTCACCCTATATGAGGCTTACACAAACCACTGGGCCAGTTTTCAAGGGCAGAAACCAAAAGGAAGAACAAATCCAACCTTGAAGCCTGGGAAAAGGAGACCTCAAACTCAATAAGTTAAAATATTAATAATAATGAAAAGGCAGAGAAATAATGCATAAATGAAGGACTAAACTAGAAACACAGAAGAGAAAAATACACAAACTACCTAAAAGATCAATCCAGAATAATGATGGGAAAGATGTTCAGAAACCTTGAAAACAGAATGGAGAAAATGCAAGAATCAATTAGCAAGACCTAGAAAAATTAAAGAAAAAATATACAGAGACAAACCACACAATTATTGAAATTAAAAATTCTCTAGAAGGGATCAATAGCAGAATATCTGAAACTGGAAGATAAAATGGTAGAAATAACTTCTGAAAAGCAGAATAAAGTAAAAAGAATGAAAAGAGCTGAGGAGAGTCTCAGAGACCTCTGGGATAATATCAAACTCACCAACATTTGAATTATAGGGATCCCAGAAGAAGAAGAGAAAAAGAAAGGCAATGAGAAAATTTTTGAAGAAATTACAGTTGAAAATTTCCAAACATGACAAAGAAAATAGTCAATCAAGTCCAAGAGGCACAAAGAGTCCCATACAGGATAAACCCAAGGAGAAACCCACCAAGACACAGACTAATCGAACTCTAACAAAGATTAAACACAAAGAAAGAATATTAAAAGCAGCAAGGGAAACCCAATACAATTAACAGCTGATCTTTCAGCAGAAACTCCATAGGCCAGAAGGGAATGGCAGGATATACTTAAAATACTGAAAAGGAAACATCTACAACCAAGATTACTCTACCTGGAAAGGATCTCATTCAAAACTGATGGAGAAATCAAAAGCTTTTCAGACAAGAATAAGTTAAGAGAATTCAGTAACACAAAACCAGCTTTACAACAAATGTTAAAGGAATTTTTATAGTCAAGAAATACGAGAAGTTATAAGAACTACAAATTCAAACTCAAACAATTAAGAAAATGGCAATAGGAACATACATATCAATAATTACTTTAAATGTAATTGAATTTAATGTTCCAACCAAAAGACATAAATTGGTTGAATGGATACAAAAACAAAACTCATAAATATGCTGTCTACAAGAAACCCACTTCAGACCTAAAGACAAATATGGACTGAAAGTGAGAGGACAGAAAAATATATTTCCCACAAATGGAAAGCAAAGGGAAGCTGGAGTAGCAATCCTCATATCAGACAAAATAGACCTTAAAATAAAGATTTCAAGAGATAAGGCAGGACACTACATAATGATCAAGGGATATATGCAAGAGGAAGACATAACAGTCATAAATATCTATGCACCTGCCGATGGTGACTGCAGCCATGAAATTAAAAGACACTCCTTGGAAGGAAAGCTATGACCAACCTAGACAACATATTCAAAAGCAGAGACATTACTTTGCCGACCAAGGTCCGTCTAATAAAGGCTATGGTTTTTCCAATGGTCATGTATGGATGTGAGAGTTAGACTGTGAAGAAAGCTGAGTGCTCAAGAATTGATGCTTTTGAACTGTGGTGTTGGAGAAGACTCTTGAGAGTCCCTTGGACTGCAAGGAGATCCAACCAGTCCATTTTAAAGGAGATCAGTCCTGAGTGTTCTTTGGAAGGACTGATGCTGACGCTGAAACTCCAGTACTTTGGCCACCTCATGTGAAGTGTTGACTCATTGGAAAAGACTCTGATGCTGGGAGGGATTAGGGGCAGGAGGAAAAGGGGACGACAGAGGATGAGATGGATGGATGGCATCACCAGCTCGATGGACATGAGTCAGTGAACTCTGGGAGTTGGCAGTGGACAGGGAGGCCTGGCATGCTGCGATTCATGGGGTCACAAAGAGTAGGACATGACTGAGCAACTGAACTGAACTGAATGAGCCCAACATAGGATCACCTCAATACATAAGACAAACACTAACAGACATAAAAGGAGAAATTGACAGTTACACAATAATAGTAGGAGACTTTATCACCCCACTAACACCAATGAAGGCAATGGCACCCCACTCTAGTACTCTTGCCTGGAATATCCCATGGGTGGAGAAGCCTGGTAGGCTGCAGTCCATGGGGTCATGAAGAATCGGACACGACTGAGCGACTTCACCTTCACTTTTCACTTTCATGCCTTGGAGAAGGAAATGGCAACCCACTCCAGTGTTCTTGCGTGGAGAATCCCAGGGACAGGGGAGCCTGGTAGGCTGCTGTCTATGGGGTCGCACAGAGTTGGACACAACTGAAGCAACTTAGCAGCAGCAGCAGCAGCAGCAGCAACACCAATGAATAGGTCATCAAAGCAGAAAATTAATAAGGAAACACGTCTTAAGTGATACATTAGATAAGATGGATCTCATTATATCTTCAGGACATTCCATCTAAATATAGAATACACCTTCTTCTCAAGTGCACATGGAACATTCTCCGGGATATACCACATCTTGGGTCACAAATCAAACCTCAGTAAATTTAAGAAAATAGAAAATTTATCAAGCATCTTTTCCAATCACAATGATATGAGACTAGTTACCAATTACAAGCAAAAAACTGTAGGAAACAGAAACACATGGAGACTAAACATTATAAATAACCAACAGGTTACTGAAGAAATCAAAAGGGAAATTTAAAAAATTTCTAGAAGCAAATGACAATGAAAACACAACAACTCAAAACCTATGGGATGCAGCAAAAGCAGTCCTAAGATGGAAGTTTTTAGCAATACAACCCTACTTCAAGAAAAAAAAAAAGCATAGACTAGACAACCTAACTTTACACTTAACAACTGGAAAAAAATAAAAGAACAACAACAACAGCAACAAAAAGTAAATAAATAAAAGTAGGAAAGAAATCATAAAGATTCAAGCTCAAATAACTGACAAAGAAATGAAAGAAACAAGAGTAAAGATTAATAAAACCCAAAAGCTGGTTCTGTGAGAAGATTAAAAAAAAGAAAAAAAAATGACATGCCAATGGCCAGACTCATCAAGAAAAAAAGAGAAGAGTCGAATCAAGAAAATTGGAAATGAAAAAGAAGAGATTACAACAGACAATGCAGAAATGCAAAGGATTATAAGAGACTATTATAAATAACTATATGGCAATAAAATGGATAACCTGGAAGAAATGGACAGGTTCTTAGAAAAGTTCAATCTTCCAACACTGAACCAGGAATAAACAGAAATTATAAACAAACCAATTACAAGCACTGAAATTGAAACTGTGGTCAAAAATCTCCCCAAAAAAGAAAAGGCCAGGACCAGAAGCCTTCACAGGAGAATTCTATTAAACATTTAGAGAAGACCTAATGCCTATCCTTCTAAAACTCTTTCAAAAAATTGCAGAGGAAGGGACATTTCCAAATTCATTCTACAAGACCACCATCACCCTGAAACCAAAACCAGACGGAGACAACATACAAAAAAGAAAACTACAGGTCAATATCACTGATGAACATAGATGCAAAAATCCTCAAGAAAATTTTAGCAAACAGAATTCAGCAACACATTAAAAAGCTCATGCACCATGATCAAGTTGGGTTTATTCCAGGAATGCAAGGATTCTTCAGTATATGCAAATCAATTAATGTGTTACACAATATTAACAAATTGAAAGATAAAAACCATATGATCATCTCAATAGATGCAAAGAAAGCCTTTGACAAAATTCAGCACCCATTTATGATTAAAAACTCTTCAAAAAGTGGGCATAGAAGGAACCTACCTCAATATAGTAAAGGTCATAGATGAGCCTTTATGTAAGCCTACAGCAAACATTATTCTCAATGGTGAAAAACTGAAAGCATTCCCCCTAAGATCAGGAAGACAAGGGTGTCCACTTTCACCACTATTTTTCAATATAGTTTAGGATGTCCTAGGTACAGCAATCAGAGAGGGAAAAGAAATGAAAGGAATCCTCTTCAGAAAAGAAGTAGAGCTCTCACTGTTTGCAGATGACATGATACTGTACATAAAGAACCCTAAAGATACTATCAGATAATTGCTAAAGCTAATCAGTGAATTTAGGAAACTTGCAGGATACAAAATCAACACACAGAAATCACTTACATTTCTATGTACTAACAATGAAAAATCAGAAACAGAAATTAACAATCACTCCATTCACCATTGCCACAAAAAGAATTAAATATTTAGGAATAAACTTACCTAAGAAGACAAAAGAACTGTACACAGAAAAGTATAAGACATTGGTGAAAGAAATCAAAGATTGCATAAACAGATGTAGAGATATTCCATGTTCCTAGATAGGAAGAATCACTATTGTGAAAATGACTATACTACCAAATGCAATCTACAGATTCACTGCAAAACCTATCAAATTGTCAATGGCATTTTTCACAGAACTAAAACAGAAAATTTCACAATTCATATGGAAACACAAAAGACCTCAAATAGCCAAAACAGTCTTGAGAAAAAAGAATGAAGCTGGAGGAATCAAACCTTCCTGATTTCAGATTATACTACAAAGTTACAGTCATCAAGACAGTATGGTACTAGCACAAAATCAGAAACATATACCAATGGAATAAGATTGAAAGCCCAGAAATAAACCCATGCACCTACGGGTACCTAATTTTTGACAAAAGAGGGAAGAATATACAATGGGGCAAAGATAGTCTCTTCAATAAATGGTGCTGGGGAAACTGGACAGTTACCTATAAATGAATGAAATTAAAACATCTCTTAACACCACACACAAAGATAATCTCAAAATGGATTAAAGAACTAAATGTAAGACTAGAAACTCTAAATCTCTTAAAGGAAAACAGAGGCAGCACATGTGATGACATAAATCAAAGCAAGATCCTCTATGACCCACCTCCTAGAGTAATAGAAATAAAAATAAAAGTAAACAAGTGGGGCCTGATTAAACTTAAAAGTGTTTGCACAGCAAAGGAAACTATAAGCCAGGTGAAAAGACAACATTCAGAATGGGAGAAAATAATAGCCAATGAAACAACCGACAAAGGATTAATTCCCAAAATACCCAAGCAGCTCATACAATTTAACAACAGAAAAACAAACAACCCAATCAAAAAGTAAGAAAAAACCCTAAACAGATATATTTCCAAAGAAGACATACAGATGGCTAACATGAAAAGATGCTCAACATCACTCATTATTAAAGAAATGCAAATCAAAACTACAGTGAGATATCACCTCATACCAGTCAGAATGGCCATCGTCAAAAGGCCTACAAACAGTAAGTTCTGGAGAAGGTATAGAGAAAAGGGAATGCTCTTGCACTCTTGGTGGGAATGTAAATTGATACAGTCACTCTGGAAGACAGTATGGAGATTCCTTTAAAAAACTAGGAATAAAACCACCATATGACCCAGCAATCCCATTCCTAGGCATATACCCTGAGCAAACCAAAATTGAAAAAGACACATGTATACCATTGTTCATTGCAGCATTATTTACAATAGCTAGAACATGGAAACAACCTAGATGTCCACTGACAGATGAATGGATAAAGAATTGTGGTACAGATATACAATGGAATATTACTCAGCTATAAAAAGGAATGCACTTGAGTCTGTTATAATGAGGTGGATGAACCTAGAGTCTATTATACAGAGTGAAGTAAGTCAGAAAGAGAAAGATAAATATTGTATCCTAACGCATATAGAAAAACGGTGCTGAAGAATTTATTTGCAGGGCAGCAATGGAGAGCAGACATTGAGAAAAGACTTATTATGGACATGGGGAGAGGCGAGGAGAAGGTGAGACATATGCCGTGAGTAGCATGGAAACTTACATTACCAAATGTAAAATAGCCAATGGGAATTTGCTTTATGGCTCAGGAAACTCAAACAGGGGTTCTGTATCAACTTAGAGAGGTGGGATGGGGAGGAAGATGGGAGGGAGTTTCAAAAGGGAGCGATATATGTTTACCCAAATCATGACTGAATCATGTTGAGGTTTAACAGAAAACAACAAAATTCTGTAAACAATTAGCCTATAATTAAAAAGTAAACAAATAAATAATGCAGAAGCAAAGAAGAATGACATTTTAATGTAGATAAATTATTCTGGAATTTTTTTCAAGATTATTTCATTATTTTTCAAAGTTATTTTAAGAATATTTCAACAATTATTTCAATTACTTTTGAAAAATCTTCTAACTGAGTTTAGGCAGGCCATATGATATAAGATCGACATTCATTCAGCTTGGCCTGCTGCAGTTCATGGGATCACAAAGCATCAGACACAAATGGGTGACTGAACAACAAAACTATCAATAAACAACCTATATTGAAGTTTACAAAAGATATATCTGCACATGTGTATGTGTTGCTTTGGGGTTAGTGTTTACACATATGTGTATATGTGTGCTTCCTTACAATAATACTTTATTATATTTTCTAGTATATTTATGTGAAGTTTTGTTCTCAGGGAATGATGGTTGATTCTGTAGCTTATTATTTGAGTGTGTATATTTTTGTATTTTTTTATGTATTTCCTCTCATATTAATTTGTATTGAAGTGTGTCCATGTCAATCAAAGAGAGTACAATTTGATGTGTGTTCAGTTCCTCTTTTCTTTTGTAAATTATTCATATTAATGTAGTTATTTTGTAAAGTTGATATTTCAGCTTTTATTTTGAAACAAAATTACTTCCCCTTTAGGAAATATGTAGCATAGCATCATAAAATATGAAATACTTAAGTATAAAAACTGACAATAGTTGTGCAAGACCTATACCTGCTGTTTATAAAATGCTAGAGACACCAAGGGAATATTTCATGCAAAGATAGGCTCAATAAAGGACAAATATAGTATGGACCTAACAGAAGCAGAAGATATTAAGAAGAGGTGGCAAGAATACACAGAACTGTACAAAAAAGATCTTCACGACTAAGATAATCATGATGGTGTGATCACTCACCTAGAGCCAGACATCCTGGAATGTGAAGTCAATTGGGCCTTAGAAAGCATCACTATGAACAAAGCTAGTGGAGGTGATGGAATTCCAGTGGAGCACTTTCAAGTCCTAAAAGATGATGCTGTGAAAGTGCTTCACTCAATATTCCAGCAAATGTGGAAAACTCAGCAGTGGTCACAGGCCTGGAAAAGGTCAGTTGTCATTCCATTCCCAAAGAAAGGCAGTGCCAAAGAATGCTGAAACTACTGCACAATTGCACTCATCTCACATGCTAGTAAAGTAATGCACAAAATTCTCCAAGCCAGGCTTCAGCAATACGTGAACCGTGAACTTCCTGATGTTCAAGCTGGTTTTAGAAAAGGCAGAGGAACCAGAGATCAAATTGCCAACATCTGCTATATAATGGAAAAAGCAAGAGAGTTCCAGAAAAACATCTATTTCTGCTTTATTGACTATGCCAAAGCCTTTGACTGTGTGGATCACAATAAACTGTGGAAAATTCTGAAAGAGATGGGAATACCAGACCACCTGACCTGCCTCTTGAGAAATCTATACACAGATCAGGAAGCTACCTTTAGAACTGGACATGGAACAACAGACTGGCTCCAAATAGGAAAAGGAGTATGTCAAGGCTGTATATTGTCCCCTGCTTATTTAACTTCTATGCAGAGTACATCATGAGAAACGTTGGACTAGAAGAAACACAAGCTGGAATCAAGATTGCTGGGAGAAATATCAATAACCTCAGATATGCAGATGACACCACCCTTATGGCAGAAAGTGAAGAGGAACTAAAAAGCATTTTGAAAGTGAAAGTGGAGAGTGAAAAAGTTGGCTTAAAGCTCAAAATTCAGAAAATGAAGATCATGGCATCTGGTCCCATCACTTCATGGGAAATAGATGGGCAAACAGTGGAAACAGTGTCAGACTTTATTTTGGGGGGCTCCAAAATCACTGCAGGTGGTGATTGCGCCATGAAATTAAAAGACGCTTACTCCTTGGGAGAAAAGTTATGACCAACCTAGATAGCATATGTAAAAGCAGAGACATTACTTTGCCAAGGTCCATCTAGCCAAGGCTATGGTTTTTCCAGTGGTCATGTATGCATGTGAGAGTTGGACTGTGAAGAAAGCTGAGCACTGAAGAATTGATGCTTTTGAACTGTGGTGTTGGAGAAGACTCCTGAGAGTCCCTTGGACTCCAAGGAGATCCAACCAATCCATTCTGAAGGAGATCAGCTTTGGGATTTCTTTGGAGGGAATGATGCTGAAGCTGAGACTCCAGTACTTTGGTCACCTCATGTGAAGAGTTGACTCATTGGAAAAGACCCTGATGCTGGGAGGGATTGGGGGCAGGAGGAGAAGGGGACGACAGAGGATGAGATGGCTGGATGGCATCATGGACATGATGGATGTGAGTCTGAGTGAACTCCAGGAGTTGGTGATGGACAGGGAGGCCTGGCGTGCTGTGATTCATGGTGTCACAAAGAGTCAGACATGACTGAGCGACTGAACTGAACTAAACTGAGTGATAAAAAGTAAACAGAAACAAATAAATAAGTGGAAAGATATGTTGCAATCACAACTTAGAAGATTTAATATTGTCAAGTTGTCAAGTCTTCTCCAAATAGTCTCCTTCAAATAAATGTATAGATTTATGCAATCTCAATGAAAATGCCAGCAAGCTTTTTTTTTCTTCAGAAATTAACTAGCTGCCTCTAAACATCAAATGAAAATGTAAATGAGCTGATAATAACCAAAATAAGTTTGGAAAATAAGGGTAAAGTACTAACACTATCTGGTTTCAGGACTTATAATTACAAAAATACTGTATTAAGTAACTTGTGTTTTTAATGTAAGGATTACAAATACACTAATGGAACAAAATAGAGTCCAAAATAGACCCACATATGTATGAGTGACTGATTTTCCACAAAAGTACAGAGGCAACTGAATGGAGGAACTGTTAGTCTTTTCAACAAATTGTGCTGAAACATACACACAAACACAAATGTATAGTACAATATCTAGTACTTGGGTCCATGTCTCACTCTATATACAAAAAATAACAAAATGGATCAAGACAAATATTAACCTCAAAACTATAAAAATTTTGAAAGTGAATATAAGAGAAAATCTTTGTGATCTTTGTGAAATATTTCTTAAACAATACACCAAAAACACAATCTATAAAGGAAAAATTGATAAACTCAACTCCAATCAAATCAAATATTTGTTGTTTGAAGGATACTATTAAAGAAATGAGAAGAACTGACAAGTAGAAAATCTTTGCAATTCATTTCTCTTATAAGAGACTTGTTCAAATATTTGTTGTTTGAAGGATACTATTAAAGAAATGAGAAGAACTGACAAGTAGAAAATCTTTGCAATTCATTTCTCTTATAAGAGACTTGTATCTAGAATGTATTAAATCTCTCAAAATTGGATAGTCTTTATTTTGTGATAATTCCAGTATCTGGATTATCTGTGGTTTCCATTTCAGTTAACTTGTCTACTGCCATACTTGTTAGTTTTATGGAGTTCAAAAAGGTATGTCTATAAACTTACTGTGACTCTGTATGATATTATCTTCCTTCATAGGACATTTATTTTGTTTTGAAGGCAGTTACAGTAGAAAAAGATAATGCAAAATCAATAAAAATTTAGATAGTTTTAGGGAAGGTTTAAACATTTTTTTGTGTGTGCTTTTCTTAGTTTGCCCTCTTTCTATGGTATGAGCTTTTAGTAGTCACAATTCAAGGTCTGGAATATTATTAATCAGGCCTCTCACTCTTGGTTTACCATGAACTCTAATTATTTTTCACTCTAGTGATGTGAAAGTACCAAACACCCTACTTACAGCTTAGTTTTTAATCTCTCAGTTGACTTCTAGCCTTACAATCTTTCATGGATTCAGTTTAGTTCAGTTCAGTCACTCTGTCGTGTCCAACTCTTTGAGACCCCATGAATCGCAGCACGCCAGGCCTCCCTGTCCATCACCAACTCCTGAAGTTCACTCAAACCCATGTCCATCGAGTCAGTGATGCCATCCAGCCATCTCATCCTTTGCTGTCCCCTTCTCCTCCTGCCCACAAGCCCTCCCAGCATCACAATCTTTTCCAGTAAGTCAACTCTTCGCATGAGGTGGCCAAAGTACTGGAGTTTCAGCTTTAGTATCATTCCTTCCAAAGAAATCCCAGGGCGGATCTCCTTTAAAATGGACTGGTTGGATCACCTTGCAGTTCAAGGGACTCTCAAGAGTTTTCTCCAACAGCACAGTTAAATATCAGCAAATATCTCAAATGAAAAAGTGGTAAAGAGTGCTAGGTTCACTTCAATATACACTTTTTCTAGGATACTGGTCTTTCAAATTCTGAATTCATTGGTTCCTAATCCCATACCTTCAAATAGTTACATCATACTTCATTTTAGTTTTGATTGGCGTTACTCTAATAATCAGTGATACTGAACATCTTTCCTTGTGCCTACCAGCCATCTGTATGTCTTCTTTGAATAAATGTCTTTTAAGGTCTCCTGCCCATTTTCCAATTGGGCTGTTTTATTGTTAATTTGTATGAGTTGTTGTATTTTGTAGGTTAAGCCCTTAGGTGGTCTTTTTATTTGTTTATCTTATGGTTTCCTTTGTTGTACAAAAACTTGTAAGTTTGATTAAGTCTCATTTGTTTGTTTTTGTTTTTATTTCTATTGTCTTGGGAGACAGACCTCAGCAAACGTTGGCACAGTTTATGTCAGAGAATGTTTTGCCTATGCTCTCTTCTAGGATTAATACTTTGTAAAATTAATTTTATATAGCTTTTGTAGTTATTGATAACAAAGGTATTGGTCTGACAGAAGCTACTCTGTCATTGAAAGAAGTAGATGTCTCTCTCCTAGATTATTTAATAATATAAAGCCATTAAATATGAGAAAGGAAATGGCATACAATTTTCTCCAAAGTATTCTGAACAATTCATAGAATCCATATTATCAATCTTTACCATACCCTTGTCAACAACGGTAATTCATTAACTATCCAAAGGTCACCCAACAAACCTGTCAGAGGTCCAGAAATAGAAGCTGAACATTCAGTCCAATCCCCAGAGTCACACAGACTATTGATGCCTAATATAAAAATCACATCCTCATTCAGGAAGTACTAAGTAATTCTATCAGTGACTTATCTGTCATTTTCTCATCTCCATAGCCTCTGAAAAAGAAGGAAGAGATAAAATGAGAGCATTTTAGTTTTAGATTTTCAAATTGGGTGACTAGCATTATTTTTTTAATTCTTTAAATTATTATTAGTATTATTTATTTATGATAGTAAAAGGGCAGAGGCATCTGATTTCTGGGTATTCTTAACAAATTTTGGATAACATGTAAACCTGATCCTGTGATTTTTAGATCCCAGGCTAAAAATGAGGAAGGAACCAATATGTAATTCTAACATGTCACAGAAGTAACCACTCAGCTATTCATTCAATAATATTTGTCTAATATATGCTATGGGAGCTTCCCAGGTGGCTCAGCAGTAAAGAATCTGCCTGCAATGCAGGAGATGTTGGCTCAATGACTGGTTCGAAAAGATCCCCAGGAGGAGTGAATGACTGTTTTTCGTGCTAGAGACATTGTACTGTCAGTTCAGTTCAGTTCAGTCGCTCAGTCGTGTCCGGCTCTTTGCGACCCCATGAATTGCGGCAGGCCAGGCCTCGTCCATCACCATCTCCCGGAGTTCACTCAAACTCACGTCCATCGAGTCGGTGATGCCATCCAGCCATCTCATCCTCTGTCGTCCCCTTTTCCTCCTGCCCCCAATCCCTCCCAGCATCAGAGTCTTTTCCAAATACTGTATATAACATGTAATCCCTTAACCACATAAAATATCCATTCCTATGGAAAGTAGAGATACTAAACAAATCAGTGTTTAATGCACATGTCAAAAAGTAATAGATTCTATTTTTAAAAGAGCAGAATAGGATGTAGAGAAGAGGAAAAATGTCATTTTGGATAAGGTGAGGAGGGAAAGTTTTTTCCCTGAAAAAACTGACTTTTAAACAGGATTCTTAATGAAGTCAAAGTTGTGGAAGACCCCTGCAAATTACCGTAGAAGTACATCCCAAGCAGAGAGAAGAGAAAGCAAAAAGACCCTCAAACAGGAATGTTCTTGGAATATTTGAAGAACAAGCAAGTCTGTAGCTGAAGCATACAGAGTAAAGATAAGGATAAAATGCAAGATCAAATACAGAATTTTAAATTGAGGTAAGTGTTCAGTTTCATTGCAAATTTAACAAGAAGACACTGGATGGTGAACTAAGGTGAAAAGAATACAATGCAAGCAGATAAGATCAAAAATAACAAGACCAGTTAGGAGGCACCATTCAAGTTGATAGAGAATGGTGGCATGGTATAAGATAAAGGGGAAGAAACAGGTGAAAAATGGAAAGGTTCCAGATCGATCTTACTGGCAGATTGGACAGTGGGTTTGCTGGATTTGCTAGGATTTCCTGGTGGATTGAATATAGGAAAAACTGAGAAGTCAGGATAAGGAAATGGGTGAATGGATATACCATTTACTGAGAAGAAGAGCACTGGGAAGAGTCAGACTAGGGGTAGGAAATCACAGCCATCTTCATCCCCGATTCTTCACTGGCTTGGAGCTCATAGAAAACTCCTTATGACCCATTGATTTACTTCTCCACCCTGTGCTCTTTCTTCTCTAAGAACCTCAGCAATCTATGTAATCTCAAAGAGGATATGTGTGGATCCAGAGGAAAATGGTACAGGCAGATTATTGGATGAGAAAGGTAAAGACATCCTGAGTTGAGAGAGCATTTAAGCTTAACTAAAATCAACAGTGTACTTTCCAGATTAGCTTAATGTATTGAGAAATAAATATTTCAAATTGATTTCTCAACAAGTGCTCAGGTTTCTTCTACAGGTTTCGGATATGTTTTGGAATAAGAGTAAATAACATCTTCAACATCCTCATATTTTTCTTACCCCAGCCTTGGCATCTCCTCTAAGTTATAGGTTCAGAGGCTGAAGGAAGGGAAATATTTACTTTTCATTTATTAACCCTTTTTAGTCCTGACACTAAATATTTGAATGGACTATCATATAAATTTATATAGTGTAATCTATTATCCCCAACTAATTGGATCACTATCATCTGATGTTATTATCATGGCAGTTAGTCCTGGGTAAGTCAGCAAGGATGCCAAATCTTAGGAATTCAACCAATCCCAGAGTATTCTATCCAATGGAAATGTTTCTCATTGTCATCTCTCTCTCTCTCTCTTTTTTTTTTTTTTGAAACTGCATCAGGCAACATATCTCTGAAGACCTCCAAGTTGAGGGTAAGAGAAACTATTGAAAAAATGTCTAGTTGACCATAATTGCCATGTTACATTAAAATAAAGTACTAAAACTTCATCTTCCTGATGGTTAATAGTAAAAAAGTTATCTAAATACATTGAATCTGGTGTACAGTACCAAAGGCTGAAATGTTAAAATTTTAATAGCTTCCCATGCATTCTCAAATGTGAGCATGTTACAAGCTTCTATTTCCTTTGTAAGAGCTTGCTATCTTTGAGCAGTAATCTGCCATCTAATTTACATTTTTATAATATGTCACATATAGAAAAATATTCTCCCTCAAGCCTATATGTTTTTCTCCTCTGAATTTTTTTGCATGGCATAAGGAGCTACAAATTTCATAAAATGATTGCAGCCAAAGAGAAAACCCTATACCATTTCTACAAAACACCTGATTTTTATCATCTGAGAATATTAAGGTGAATTCCTATCATGGAATTTCCTAGGTTGAGTTAGAAATATTTCTTAACTCTCCTCATTTATTTTCTGACTTCATGAACATGTAAGTATTTGAAAACACCTATGTTCATGTTAGCCACATTTTCCTTAAATGTTGCGTTCTCTTGTGGGTACAAAATATACCATAATAAGATCCCTTTAAAACAAAGAAATACCTGTCTCCAGTATCCCTGCTATACTGCTAAGTCACTTCAGTCATGTCCTACTCTGTGTGACCCCATAGATGGTAGCCCACCAGGCTCCCCTGTCCCTGGGATTCTCCAGGCAAGAACACTGGAGTGGGTTGCCATTTCCTTCTCCATTGCATGAAAGTGAAAAGTGAAAGTGAAGTCACTCAGTCGTGTCCGACTCTTCACTACCCCATGGACTGCAGCCCACCAGGCTCCTCCACCCATGGGATTTACAAGGCAAGAGTACTGGAGTGAGGTGTTGGGGAAACTTTCCATTCCTTATTTTTACTAAATATTTGAAATCTTTTTCAATGTTGTACCTGGAAGAGAAATTATGTCTCAAAATTGCACTATATTTTAAATATATTGATAAAAATAAAGTAAAATGATGCTAATTCCAATTCATATATTGCTAATTAGAAGAAAATTAGTTAACCAGTCCCCAAAACTTTCTACTTATTAACAAAGATTAAAGTCTCAAAACAGGATGGGCTTAGATTGTTTAAGGCCCTAATCAATATTTATAAAATTACTAATATTCTTTCAAAAGCACTATTATTATAAAATTGGAAAGGATTAAACTAAGGTAACATGTAATTCCTTGGAATCATGGAAGACCCCTGACTCAGCAGGCAAGGCCTTGACTGTTAACCTGATTGATAATGTGTCCTCTATAAATGAGTCCCTGGGAAGAGTCAATTAGAAACCATGATAGAGAAAATCTGAGCTTCTTCCACCCTCCCAATAACTCAAAACAAAAAGATTGAAGATAATTGTAATTTGAAAAAAGTTACAGAAGTTTGTGAGAAATTCTGCATGACTGTATTGTGATAGACCCTTTAGAGACTTAAATTCTGAGATGGGAATACCAGACCACTTGACCTGCCTCTTGAGAAATCTGTATGCAGGTCAGGAAGCAACAGTTAGAACTGGACATGGAACAACAGACTGGTTCCAAATAAAAAAAGGAGTATGTCAAGGCTGTATATTGTCACCCTGCTTATTTAACTTATATGCAGAGTACATCATGAGAAATGCTGGACTGGAAGAAACAGAAGCTGGAATCAAGGTTTCTGGGAGAAACATCAATAAACCTCAGATATGCAGATGACACCACCCTTACGGCAGAAAGTGAAGAGGAACTAAAAAGCCTCTTGAGGAAAGTGAAAGTGGAGAGTGAAAAAGTTGATTTAAAGCTCAACATTCAGAAAACTAAGATCATGGCACCCAGTCTCATCACTTCATGGGAAACAGATGGGGAAACAGTGGAAACCATGACAGACTTCATTTTGGGGGGCTCCAAAATCACTGCAGATGGTGATTGCAGCCATGAAATTAAAAGACACTTACTCCTTGGAAGAAAAGTTATGACCAACCTAGATAGCATATTGAAAGGCAGAGACATTACTTTTCCAACTAAGGTCTGTCTAGTCAAGGCTATGGTTTTTCCTGTGGTCACGTGTGGATGTAAGAGTTGGACTGTGAAGAAGGCTGAGCACCAAAGAATTGATGCTTTTGAACTGTGGTGTTGGAGAAGACTCTTGAGAGTCCCTTGGACTGCAAGGAGATCCAACCAGTCCATTCTGAAGGAGATCAGCCCTGGGATTTCCTTGGAGGGAATGATGCTGAAGCTGAAACTCCAGTACTTTGGCCACCTCATGCAAAGAGTTGACTCACTGGAAAAGACTCTGATGCTGGGAGGGATTGGGGGCAGGAGGAGAAGGGGACGACCCAGGATGAGATGGCTGGATGGCATCCCTGACTCGACGGACGTGAGTCAGTGAACTCCGGGAGTTGGTGATGGACAGGGAGGCCTGGTGTGCTGCGATTCATGGGGTCACAGAGAATCAGACATGACTGAGCGACTGAACTGAACTGAAATAAGAAAGGAAATATTATCTTGATTCTCTGAAATGACATCTAGTATCTAGTCACCCTCTTGCTGCTGCTACTGCAGCAGCTGCTGCTAAGTCGCTTCAGTCGTTTCTGACACTGTGTGACCCCATAGATGGCAGTCCACCAGGCTCCATTGTCCTTGGGATTCTCCAGGCAAGAACACTGGAATGGGTTGCCATTTCCTTCTCCAATGCATGAAAGTGAAAAATGAAAGTGAAGTCGCTGAGTCATGTCCAACTCAGCGATCCCATGGACTGCAGCCTACCAGGCTCCACCGGCAATGTGATTTTCCAGGCAAGAGTAGTGGAGTGTGTTTCCATTGCCTTCCCTGAGTCACCCTCTTAGATATGGTCATAGGCCACTTTTCTCTCTACTCCTGACAAAGAGCTGGGTGCTCAGTCTGCTCAGCTCTTTGAAACATTTACAGAAAGAAGAGGTTTTACAGATGTATTGCATGCAGACAATACCTGATTATGATTTAATTACTAAGAAATAAAAAGATATATTTTAAATCTTATTCCAGCTGATGTCATTTTATAGTTCTGAATCTTTCATTTATTNGTTCTTAATCTTTCATTTATTGCTTTAAGAAAAAAATGTATTAATTCATTTAGAGCCTGACAAGAAAAAGGGAATATCTCCTGATCTTTGACCAGCATAGTGTTACCACTTTTGTGCTATTTTTGTTTTGTTTTATTGCTATGAACCTGTTAATAATAGCTCACCTGGAAAGGGCTTGAATATGGAATAAGAGCCAGAACTATTCATTCACATAGACAGATAAGTTAAAAGTATAAGTTCAAACTAAATGTTATACCATTTGACTCCATGGAATTTCATATCAAATATTTCAGCTTTATTATATTTATTAACAGAGATAAAAGTCTCACCTTTATTGAAAATGCATCATTAAAAGTAAATTGGGCAAACATTATGGAGAATAAAACTGCCAGTTCATCATAGATTTTTCTTATTTCTTTTCTTGTCTAAAATTGTAGTATTGCCAAGTTAGATTCTCACATCATACATATAGAAACTTTATTTTTCCACACAAAATAGTCAGGGCTACTCTTTGGTCATCATAAAGTTTAGATATTCTTAGTGTAGTTACTTGATAACTTACATTGAAAAGGCACAGCTAAAATGACCAGCACAGGTCTGAACCAAAGAGCACCACATTGCCCACAAGAATATTGAGGATGGTCATTGGATCATGCTTAACACCTGAACTGATGGGAGATATAGATTTGTCTTGACAGGTGTGCAAGAATAGTGGATTTCCTTTGACACAAAACTCATAGTTTTGAGGTGTGCAGCTTTAAAATATGAATTTATGTGTGTGTGTGTATATATATATATATGATTGGACAAAAAATTCATTTGGGAGTTTCAGTTGACTTCATGTCTCCCTTTCTAGGTCTGAATGGAATGTGAGCAGAACTAGCCTTCCTCCCATTTGCAACTCATCCCCAAAGCTACTGCCTTCCAGTAGCTTCTTTTCACATTCAGTGTTGCCCTTGTAATCCATTTTCATCTGAATGCATACTTTGCCCAAGAATCCATCAGCCCTTAAGGAGAGACTCTTCTGTGGATCTGATGATGTGGACTTGGTGACATTCAAATACGACTGAAATTTGCTAAATAAGAACTATAAAACATCTGCCCTTTTTCTCATACAAGGTCTATTTGTTCTTTCATTTCTAAAAGATAAGGTATAGATAAGAGGAAATATAAATCTGTTCCTTCAGAAGCACAGCTGGTTCTTACTCTCAGCTACAACTTTCATAGGTTCTTTTCTCCACCCAATGTTGATTTAGTCATCTTCTTCCAAAATGCTATGCCTTTGCAATGACCCAGTTAATCTCTCAGAAAAAGATGAGTATTCTCTCATTTTGTGGCATTGCTCCTTCTATTTGATGTTTTTAGTATTCAGAAGCATTTTAGTTTGACCTCTCTTTTATCAGTTTCCTCCTCAGTTTTCTCTCTAAGGTCCTTTTTTCTTCAGTTGTGTGAAGTCATTAGTTTGCATATTCCACTACAGGACTTTCCAACAGTCTCCTATAAAGTTCTCTCTCCTTTGGAAGGGGTAAATGGAAAGAACATAAGGAAAGTATGAGAGTCGCAATGCTGTTAGGGTTTACTTAACTTCGTAACCTGGCAAGGTGAATATTCTCATTTTGTAGAGGAAGAACTAAAACTTCAGAGATATTACACAGCTTTCAATAAAAAGAGCAAGAAATGATAGGTAAGTGGTTGAACTACAGTTAGAAACTGAGTTTTATGTCTAAGTCCATGTTCTGTTGACCTAAGAGACAGCAGTGAACAGTGACTTGAAATAAGATCTTAATTCTCTGCCCAGGAATTGGACCTGGGTAGACTGAGTCAAAACCAGGAATTCTGACAGCTAGTCTACCAGGGACTAGAGGCTAGAAGCAAGGTTCCCCTGGCTCTTGCCCTGATTGAAAAATGCACTTTCTCAAAGAGGAAAAAGTCCAGGTTTTATACAGGGTGCTTGGGGCTGGTGCACTGGGATGAACCAGAGGGATGCTACCAGGAGGGAGGTGGGAGGTTGGTTCAGGATGAGGAACACGTGTACACCTGTGGTGAATTCATGTTGATATGTGGCAGAACCAATACAATATTGTAAAGTAATTAACCTCCAAATAAAATAAATTTAAATAAAAAATTTAAAAGATCAGGTACAAAGTTTATTATTAGAGATAGCACAGCAAGTGGGGGAGCACACATAGAAACTGTTCAGTTAAGACAGAAGCAAGACAGGAACACACACCTGGAAAGAAATGGCATGGACATTCCCCCTAATGAGGAGGAACACAATAAATAGGTGGTTGCCATTTATCCAGGGCAGTTCTTCTTGGTCTTTGTTTGCTTATGTGTGTGCCGAATCACTTTAGTCATGTCTGACTCTTTGTGACCCAATGGACTGTAGCCCACCAGGCTCCTCTGTCGATGGGATTCTCCAGGCAAGAGTACTAGAGTGGGTTGCCATGCCCTTCTCCAGGGGATCTTTCCTATCCAGGGATTGAATCTGAATCTCTTATGTCTCCTGCACTGGCAGGCGGTCCTTTACCACTAGTGCCACCTGGGAGGCAGGATCTTTGTTTACCTTTTGCCAATTATCTGGTTTCCTTTTCCTTACCTGACCTCTCCTAGGTCCCTCTTCAATATGCATGCACAATTTACTCCAAAATGGATTCCAGTCCCCCAGAGGTCTATGGGAAGCCTTGGCATCATATATTCTGGGGTGGCACCCTCTCCTCGACCCCCAAGGAGTCTTTCTGCACATGTGCAATGTCTCCCTTGACCCGAGGATGGGAAATATGTGATCTTATGATCTTTTATTTATTATAAACAGGGTTTAGCCCCCCTCTGTCCCTGCCATATCTATTATCTTAAAATGTTCATGGGAGACAAATTCCATCTTTTTACCCTGTTTCTGTTATTTCCATCTCAAAGCTGAAATAGAAGGCTAGTTGTAAATATCTACCCTGGAGCCCATCTATCTCCTGCCTCACTATATTTTCTCCTGATTTTGAGTTTTATATAAATTCTAGAATATCATCTCACTAAAGGCTTATTACCAGGATTGAGTGAACATGTAATACAGGGTTTATAACCAATGCCACAGCTTCAAGTAAGACTTTTTATATACTTGAACATAACTGCCTATAAGCTCTAACTTTAGAATTAGCAAAGTAGTATCTTGGTATCTTTTCCCACCTGTACCCCCACTTATTTGGACACACAACTCTATTTTTCCCATAGGTGTGGGCTGTAACTCAAACTAAACTGAGCTGACCATAATATCCCATGTCCTTGGCTATGATAATTGGCCCCCAGTGGGCTTTTGAACCTAGCCAAACTAATTAGAATTCTCCTGTGGGATATTGCTGCAGGAGTGTCATGGAAATGCCTCATTTCTCTTGGGTCTTAGAATTCCAACTGGCCATATTCCCTGATTTATGGCAAGCCTTTCAGCTTTAATTGCAATGTATACCATTTTAAAAACTATTAAGGCAGCATGAAAGAGAATATAGTTGCCTGTTCATCATGAGAATACAGCAGAAGTGAATAAAGAAGGAGAGAGGGAGACAAGAGGAGAGCAATAGGAGATAAAGAAAAAGAAAATGAGCTAATAACTTTGATTCCTGGTTGAGTTATCCAGGGAATTTCATCTCTGTAATTTTCGGTTATATACATGCCTGCTTGGTCACACAGTCATGTCCAACTCTTTGGGACTCCATTAACTGTAGCCTGCCAGGCTCCTCTGTCCATGAGATTTTCCAGGCAAAAATACTGAATGGGTTGCCATCTCCTACTCTAGGCAATCTTCCTGACCCAGAAATCAAACCTGAATCTCCTTCATTGGCAGGTGGATTCTTTACCACTGAGCTACCTAGGAAGAACTTGCTTATATGAGTCCTAGAACTGGACATGGAACAACAGACTGGTTCCAAATATGAAAAGGAGCACGTCAAGGCTGTATATTGTCACCCTGCTTATTTAACTTATATGCAGAGTACATTATGAGAAACGCTGGACTGGAAGAAACACAAGCTGGAATCAAGATAGCTGGGAGAAATATCAATAAGCTCAGATATGCAGATGACACCTTCTTTATGGCAGAAAGTGAAGAGGAACTAAAAAGTCTCTTGAGGAAAGTGAAAGAGGAGAGTGAAAAAGTTGGCTTAAAGCTCAACATTCAGAAAATGAGGATCATGGCATCGGGTCCTATCCCTCCATGGGAAATAGATGGGTAAACAGTGGAAACAGTGCCAGACTTTATTTTGGGGGGCTCCAAAATCACTGCAGATGGTGACTGCAGCCATGAAATTCAAAGACGCTTACTCCTTGGAAGAAAAGTTATGAGCAACCTAGATAGCATATTGAAAAGCAGAGACAGTACTCTGCCAACTAAGGTCTGTCTAGTCAAGGCTATGGTTTTTCCAGTGGTCATGTATGGATGTGAGAGTTGCACTGTGAAGTAGGCTGAGCACTGAAGAATTGATGTTTTTGAACTGTGGTGTTGGAGAAGACTCTTGAGAGTCCCTTGGACTGCAAGGAGATCCAACCAGTCCATCCTGAAAGAGATCAATCCTGGGATTTCTTTGGAAGGAATGATGCTAAAGCTGAAATTCCAGTACTTTGGCCACCTCATGTGAAGAGTTGACTCATTGGAAAAGGCTTTGATGCTGGGAGGGGTTTGGGGCAGGAGGAGAAGGGGAAAAGCAAGGATGAGATGACTGGATGGTATCACTGACTCGATGGACGTGAGTCTGAGTGAACTCCAGGAGTTGGTGATGGACAGGGAGGCCTGGTGTGCTGCGATTCATGGAGTCGCAAAGAGTCGGACACGACTGAGCGACTGAACTGAACTGAAAATATTTTCTAAAGTAATTGTATTGGATTTGTACTATGTTATTTTGTATACCTAAATATTCTTAACTTACAAACCACTCCAAATTAGTTATGTTATGATTATTTATATTCCAATCACCAATTGACTCTTTGGTTTAGAAACTGAAAGCTAAGATAAAATTCAAGAATGCATTGCATCAATTGAAATGACCAAATGTGACTTCACCATGACATGGTAGCCAGTTTCTGTGGCATACTGGGAAAAAATACACTCATCTTGGTGTATGACACCGAGGTTCTGATAGAAACTCTGCAGGTTATTGTATGTTTTACTTTGTGCTTCAGTGTCTTCACACTAAAACAAGAACTGTCCTAGATTAACTCCATTGTTTCCTCCTAGTCTGAAATCCTATTACAGTCTAACATGGATTGTTTTTCAGATTAGTTTTAGTACCAAAGGTTCGGGTATGTCCCAAAATGGGTGACATAAGAAATAGGAGGAAAAACTACAGGGATGGATTAAGCTATAGGTTGATACCAACCTGGTGAATGCAGATAGTCTAGTTTTCATTCTTCAGTGAGGATAGCACAGAGTATCACAGAAAAGAGAAGGACTGTGAGGAGGAGGTAGAGGAACTCCTAAGGAATAAGATGTGCCCAAAGAATGCACTGTTATGGGATATTCCCAGATCTCTGGAGTTCTGGGATTGAAGGTAAGTATAAAGCTCTTTGGTTCATATATTTTGGCTTGCATATGTGAGATGGATGATTCTAGTTTTCATTGCTATATATCTATTAGGGAAATTTTCTTTCCCTCCAGCGACCAATCACAGGTTGTCTTTCTCCGATACAAACGCATATAGCATACTCTTCATGGATAATACATTCATGGAAATATATTTTTGTTCCCTTGGGCTATTCATATTTTCAGAAATTACTAGGGACTATTAAAAGACACTTACTCCTTGGAAGAAAAGTTATGACCAAACTAGATAGTATATTCCAAAGCAAAGACATTACTTTGCTGACTAAGTTCCATCTAGTCAAGGCTATGGTTTTTCCTGTGGTCATGTATGGATGTGAGAGTTGGACTGTGAAGAAGGCTGAGCACCGAAGAATTGATACTTTTGAACTGTGGTGTTGGAGAAGACTCTTGAGAGTCCCTTGGACTGCAAGGAGATCCAACCAGTCCATTCGAAAGGAGATCAACCCTGGGATTTCTTTAGAAGGAATGATGCTAAAGCTGAAACTCCAGTACTTTGGCCACCTCATGCAAAGTGTTGACTCATTGGAAAAGACTCTGATGCTGGGAGAGATTGGGGGCAGGAGGAGAAGGGGACGACCCAGGATGAGATGGCTGGATGGCATCACTGACTCGATGGATATGAGTCTGAGTGAATTCCGGGAGTTGGTGATGGACAGGGAGGCCTGGTGTGCCGCGATTCATGGGGTCGCAGAGAGTCGGACACGACTGAGCGACTGAACTGAACTGAACCTCAATGTGAAATAGTTTGACAGTGTGTTATTGTGTTAAATTGTGTTAAATCCTTTCATTTTTGCAACAGCACACTTCAAACTAGTTACTTAGGATCCATGATGATACATGCTGGATGCAGTAAGGTGAAGAAGTGACTGAATTTGGAATCAAATTTGACTCCTAACTCTACCTCCTATTCTCTGGTAAATGTAAGGTCTCAGTAACTCTAAACCTACTTTATCTTATGCAATGTGTGTAACATTTACTAGGACATAGAACTGCTACGAGCATTAATTCAGATAACTTATGTAAACCATTTGGCAATAGTGTTGTTGTTCAGTTGCTCAGTCATGTCCAACTCTTTATGACCCCATGGACTTCAGCATACCAGGCTTTCCTGTCCATTATCATCGTCTGGATCTTGCTCAAACTCATGTTCATAGAGTCAGTGATGCCATCTAACCATCTCATCCTCTGTTGCCCCCTTCCCTTGCCCTCAATCTTTCCCAGTATCATGGTCTTTTCTAATAAGCCAGCTCTTCACATCAAATGGCCAAAATATTGGAGCTTCAGTTCAGCATCAGTCCTTCCAATGAATATTCAGGATTGATATCCTTTAGGATTGACTGCTTGGGTCTCCTTGCAGTCCAAGAGACTCTCAAGAGTCTTCTCCAACACCACAGTTCAAAAGCATCAATTCTTCAACATTCAGCCTTCTCTACATCCCAATTCTCACATCCATACATGACTACTAGAAAAATCATAGATTTGACTACATGAGCCTTTGTTGGCAAAGTAATGTCTCTGCTTTTAAATATGCTATCTAGGTTGGTCATAGCTTTTCTTCCAAGGAGCAAGTATATTTTAGTTTCATGCTGCAGTCATCATCTGCAGTGATTTTGGGACCCCAAAAAAATAAAGTCTCTGTTTCCATTGTTTCCCTTTCTATTTGCCATGAAATGATGGGAACAGATTCCATAATCTTCATTTTCTGAATGTTGAGCTTTAAGCCAACTTTTTCACTCTCCTCTTTCACTTTCATCTAGAGACTNCACTCTCCTCTTTCACTTTCATCAAGAGACTCTTTAGTTCTTTGCTTTCTCTCATTAGGGTATTGTCACCTGTATATCTGAGATTATTGATATTTCTCCCACTAATCTTGATTCCAGCTTGTACTTCATACAACCTGGTATTTCTTGTGATGTACTCTGCATATAAGTAAAAAGAACAGGGTGACAATAAACAGGATGATGATATACAGCCTTTCTTTTCCAATTTGGACCCAGTCCTTTTTTCTATGTCTGGTTCTAACTGTTCCTTCTTGATTCGCATACAGGTTTCTCAGGAAGCAGGTAAGGTGGTCTGGTATTCCCACCTCTTTAAGAATTTTCCACTGCCTGTTGTGATCCACACAAAAGCTTTAGCATAATCAATGAAGCAGAAGTAGACGTTTTTCTGGAAGTCTCTTGCTTTTTTTATGATCCAGTGGATGTTGGCAATTTGATCTCTGGTCCCTCTGCCTTTTCTAAAACCAGCTTGAACATCTGGAATTTCTCGGTTCATGTACTGTTTAAGCTTAGCTTGGAGAATTTTCAGCAATATTTTGCTAGCATATGAGATGAGTGCAATTGTGTGGTAGTTTGAACATCCTTTGGCATTGCCTTTCTTTGGGATTGGACTGAAAACTAATCTTTTCCAGCCCTGTGGCCACTGCTGAGTTTTCCAAATTTGCTGGCATATTGAGTGTAGTACTTTAACAGCATCATCTTTTGGGATTTGAAAGAGCTCAACTAGAATTCCATCATCTACACTAGCTTTGTTCATAGTGATGCTTCCTAAGGCCCACTTGACTTCACACTCCAGGATGTCTGGCTCTAGGTGAGTGATCACACCATCATGGTTACATGGGTTATTAAGATATTTTTGGTAGGGTTCTTCTCTGTATTCTTGCCACCTCTGAATATCTTCTGATTCTGTTAGGTCTGTACCACTTCTGTCCTTTATTGTGCCCATCTTTGCATGAAAATATTCCCTTGGTATCTCTAATTTTCTTGAAGAGTCTCTCATATTCTATGGTTTTTCTTCTTCTCTTTGCATTGATCACTTAGGAAGGCTTTCCAATATCTCCTTGCTATTCTTTTTGGAACTCTGCATTCAGATGGGTATCTTCTTTTCTTTTCTCAGCTCTTTGTAAGTCCTCCTCAGATACCCATTTTGCCTTTTAGTATCTCGTTTTGGAGGGGGGATGGTTTTGATCACCACCTCTGTACAATGTTATGAATCTCTATCCATAGTTCTTCAGGCACTCTGTCTTCAGATCTAATCCTTGAATCTATTTGTCACTTCCACTGTATAATTGTAATGGATTTGATTTAGATCCAGGGAGGCCTGGCATGC
>SJYQ01002814.1:159945-179878 GCA_006410935.1 Redunca redunca
CTCCAGAGAACTGCAAAAGCCCAACATAGAGGCAGAGGTTTATAACAACAATAAAAAAATGTGACTGAGGGGAAAAAAATGCTCAAAAGCTTAATTAGATTTCATAGTGCCAATAAAAGTAACAACTACAAGGGGGAGAAACAACAACAGCAGCGGGGAGAAAAACATTCAAAAGAATCTACAGAACAAGTCAAAACATAAGTATGATAAATGTTTTTTGTGTAACTGCTATCAGAGTCCTTTCTCTCGCTGGGAGTCAGAGTCCACCTCACCTCCCTAGGATGCCCTCCAACACTGTGCTGATCTCTGGACCTGCTGTGGGGGCACCTCAGATTCTAATCTGGTCCTACTCCTCTGTGTTCTTGCCTCCAATGTCCACAGCTATCAGAGCTAGTGTGTTTTCTTTTGTGGAAGCTCTCAATGGCCTTTTATATATTCCATAGACACAGAGTCTGCTCAGTTGATCATGTGCATTTAATCTTCAGCTTGTACAGCTGGTGGGAAAGTTTTGAGTCTTCTTCCATAGCCACACTGCCCCTGGGTTTCAATTGTGGTTTCTGCATGTGGGTCATCCACTGGGGTTGCTCCAGAGGCTGCTCTGGAAAACGGGTTTTCCCCTGTGAAGGCCAGGTGTGAAGGTGGTGCAGTTGCTTGGGTCAGAGGGGTTCTGGCAGCACCAGGTACTCAGGGGAATTGGCAGCCATGGCAACAAGAAATATAGTGCTCTAGAAGTGTATGGCAACCAGTATTGGACAATGTGCTCCAGTATTCTTGCCTGGAGAACCCCCGATAGAGAAGCCTGGCAGGACACAGTCTACAGGGCCACAAAGAGTTGGACACAACTGAGGCAACCTTGCATACACAGATGCAACTGTTTTTTTTTTTTGCTTGTGGCAGCTCTACCCCATGAGACTTGAGCATGAATGTGGTGCAGCTGCTTGGCTTGTGGGGCCCCTGGTGGTACAATATGTGCAGGGACTTGGACTGCATTCACCCTGGGAGTTATGGCCCTATCAAAGTCTTTTTCTGAGCCTCTTACAGCTGGCAAACGGAAGGCCTCTTTGGCCAGTCTTTCTCTGTAGCTCTGACCATTCAGGCCCATAGAGGGTTCCCTTGCCTGGGGTCCTTCTCTGTTGTTCAGCATGTCAGGCACAGACATGCCCTGACTGGAATCTGACTCTGTAGATCAGTGCATCTGGCACTTAAAGGGGCACCCTGGGTGGGATCCTATTCTGTAGTTCAGTGCATCAGGCATGTGATGGGCCAGCTTCTCTATTGTTCACCTACTGATGCTGGCCTGTGGGGAGAGAGAGGTTATGGTGATGGCTCCACGCCCTACGTGAGACTCAGCAGTATCTCCTTGCTTCCATAGCTGTCCAGCTTTCTTCTACAGGCATTTACCACCACAATCTCCTCCATCACATCCCCTAGATCCATTTCTCCAGTCAACCACATCCCTCACCCTGGGATTGCTCCACAATCCCTAAACTCCAGCTCCTAGCTGCTGTGCCTTCCAGGGGACTAGCATCCCTGTCCAGAGCATGTATGGCTGCAGCAAGGACTGTCTGATTCTCATTCCATTTAGGCTTCCACAGATCAGCTGTTTCACTCTCAGCCTTAAATGTCTCTCCTCTGAGTCAGACAGTTGCCCTGATGTCGGGATCAGACCCCTGCTTCAGTTCTCCCATCCACTGAGGGCCGGTCTAGTCCTACTAACACTCCTGATTTCCCCCTTAGTTCCTTTGTCTTACCGAGTTTTGTGTGGTATATTCTTTACCACTGATCAGGTACTCCTGTCCGCTCTCAGCTGGTGTTCTGCATGCACTTCTGTATCTGAAGGTGTATTCCTGATATATCCATGAACAGAGATGTACTTCACACCTCCCTACTCCTCTGCCATCTTGTTCTCCCAAATTAAAGATTTAAAAGCTAACTGTAGTTGGTGAAACTAAGGTTACAGGTATTGGAGTCCCTGGAGACAGTATCAAGATGTCCCATTACAAGGAACGGATTATTAATCATGGGAAGTACTTGATACTGGAGATCCATGAACTGGGGGATCTTGGCCCCCGAGGAAAAGTTGAAAAGTTGAACTGATTCCTCTTTTCCTAAACTTAAGAGCTTGAAATGATATGATTGCATAAGACAAGTTGGTGATATTTTGATGTGTTACTTTCACTCAGACTGTTTTCCTCACCTGGCCCACAGAATGAACAACCATGCTACTGTTCACTACTTGTGAAACTGTCTTCACTTTTAGGACACTAACGGTTGAGAATGCATTGCAATGAACAGCAAAAGCATACCTTAGCAGACAGATTCCCTCAAAACATCCCAAATGAACAAAGATGTGCTCGTGTCAGGAGCTGAATCTGCTCCTTAAGGAAGGAATAGCAAATTGAACAAAAAATATGAAAAGAGCATCCTTGTGCTTAAAAGGGCTTCTGTGGTGGCTCAGACAGTAAAGAATCCACCTGCAATGCAGGAGACCTGGGTTCAGTCCCTGAGTTGGGAAGATCCCCTGGAGAAGGGTATGGAAACCCACTTCAGTATTCTTCCCCTGAGAATCCCCATGGACACAGAAGCCTGGCTGGCTACAGCCCATGAGTTTGCAAAGAGGTGGATACGACCAAGTGACTAAGCACATAATACTTGAAAAGAAAAATGAGTACCATGCTACATTTTAAATATAAAATATAAGTATTTTGAGTGCACTAAGAATTTCCCAGCTATTTTCTATAGAGACTAGCTAGTAAGATCCAAAAATCTGATGTCTCCCTCATTATAGATTGATCACTCCCTTTTACCACCATGCCCCATGCTTCAGTGATTTTATGTGACAATTATCCTTTTTGTAATTTTCATTACTTGTGTAAATTAATCTCTGAATATTTCTGTTGTATAATTTGTCATGCATTTATTATCTAATCATCCTCAGTCCATATACATGCTAAAATCTAATGATACGTTTCCACATTGACATATGCCAATTGGATTAAAGGTCTCTTCTGAAAATTTTGATTTGTGAAATTTTCTTTCATTTTTCTAATCTTCCCAGTGTGGTTACTGGATTTCCTTCCCCATCAGGAACAGAGAAGCACCCACGCCTGCAAAGTTGGCCTCCATAATATATTCAATCTATCTCTATTTAATCCCTGGTAAAGGTAAAATCTGCTAATTTCATTTAAAATAAATTAAATTGAAAAGCAGAGACATTACTTTGCCAACAAAGGTCCGTCTAGTCAAGGCTATGGTTTTTCCAGTGGTCATGTATGGATGTGAGAGTTGGACTGTGAAGAAAGTTGAGCACTGAAGAATTGATGCTTTTGAACTATGGTGTTGGAGAAGACTCTTGAGAGTCCCTTGGACTGCAAGGAGATCCAACCAGTCCATTCTAAAGGAGATCAGCCCTGGGTGTTCTTTGGAAGGAATGATGCTAAAGCTGAAACTGCAGTACTTTGGTCACCTCATGCGAAGAGTTGACTCATTGGAAAAGACTCTGATGCTGGGAGGGACTGGGGGCAGGTAAAGAAGGGGATGACAGAGGATGAGATGGCTGGATGGCATCACCAAGTCGATGGACATGAGTTTTCGTGAACTCCAGGAGATGGTGACGGACAGGGAGGCCTGGCGTGCTGCAATTCATGGGATCACAAAGAGTCGGACACAACTGAGCAACTGAACTGAACTGAACTGAACTGAAACCCCCACTTAATGTGGGCTTCTCTGATGGCTCAGCAGTAAAGAATCCTCCTGCAAAACAGGAGACTTTTGTGTTCAAGCTCTGGGTTGGAAAGAACCCCTGAAGGAGAAAATGGCAAGAAGATAACATGGTTAGTTGGATAGTATCATCAATTCAGTGGACAAGAATTTGAGAAAATTCTAGGAGATAGTGGAAGGCAGAGGAGCTTGGCATGCTGCAGACCATGAGATTGCAAAGAACTGGACACAACATAGCTACTGAACAACAACAACCTGACTTAATGTGTTCCCTATCCTTTGAAGTAAATCCATTTTAACATGTTATTGTTGTCACCACAAAGTTGGGTTAGAGAATATGTTAGAGTCTCCTATATTTCTTCAAGACCTTAAACCTCAAATCTCCATTCTTCCTGCAAGTCCCTCATCTAATCTCCGAATAGAGGCTGGGAAGCTGGTTCTAACTGAGCCCTGCAAACAAACCTGCAGTATCTGCTATTCAACTGGAGGAAGGATCAGGTACCTAATTAGAACAAGAAGAATACAAAAGAAAATCTGAGAGACACCAAAATGTTCCCATTCCATATCCTAAAGTACAACTGTTTCAGCAGAAAAAGAGCCTGGATCAGGGAAGTGAGGTTGATGTAAATCAGTGTTTCTCCAAATTTGGTTGAGGGTCAGAATTACCTATAATACAAGGTGCTAATTCCTTTCCCTAGAAATTCTGTTTCAGACCTGGAGGAGGGTATGGCAACCCACTCCAGTATTCTTGCCTGGAGAATCCCCATGGACAGAGAAGCCTGGCAGGCTACAGTCCATGGGGTTGCAGAGTCAGACATGACTGAGCAACTAAGCACAGCACAGATTTAGGTAAGGACTTAGAATTTTTTTTTAAATATACATTTCCTTACTTATTGCTTTATTAAAGTGGCATAATTCTTATGCCCAGGTAAGTTTTTGAATCATTGCTCCATTGACAACAGAGGAAGCCCCACAAATGAAAATAGAATGGAACCACTCCAGTATTCTTGCCTGGAAAATCCCAGGGACGGCGGAGCCTGGTGGGCTGCCATCTATGGGGTCGCACAGAGTCGGACACGACTGAAGCGACTTAGCATCAGCAGCAACACCTGGTTAGTTCCTTCTTGTGTAAGATTTGTGCAGAGTTCTTTCTTTTTCTTTAGTAAGTTATGTCCTCATGTTATATATGAATCAACTGAGGCACAGAGAAATCAAACAGCCCAAGATGTCACAGCAAGGGATTAGCAGAAAAGAATTGTACACACTCTTTCATATACACATTATTCTTGTTCTAGGTATGCTTCAGATTGCTCTACATTAATCTCTGTTTTGAAATTGGAAAAGGATACTATTTGGAGTAATTTTACATTTAGTTTGTTAACTTTTAATGTTTTAACTTCGTGAACACACCTAAATCCTAAATTGAAGGTTCCTGTAGCTTTAGAATGAAATTCAAGGATATTGAGTATCAGCAGAAAGGTCTCATTGTGTTTATTGAAAATCCCATCATTTGTTTCCATGCTGCACTTAAGCACTGTGATTTTCTTGCTGGCAGGCCATTTATCACTCCCTACTGGCCATCAATAATTGATTAGGGAGATTGGATTCAGTACAATGCAGATAAGCCCATTTTATCAACAAAGAGTACAGTTTGCATCAAAATATAGTAACACTTGAATCTCTGCTTATTCATCTTTGATAGTCTGTCTGGGGATTTTCACTTACTCCTTTCATAGCAGAAGAGAAAGAAAGGATTGGGCAGAAGGGAAAATAATTAGCTGGTTTTGTTTATGCCAGTGTGCTTAGTTGCTTAAGTTGTGTCTGACTCTGCAACCCCATGGACCATAGCCCACCACGCTCCTCTGTCCATGGGACTTTCTTAGCAAGAATATTGGAGTGGCTTGCCATGCCCTCTTCCAGGAGATCTTCCTGACCCAGGATCAAACCTGCATCTCCTGAGCCTCCTGCATTGCAGGCAGATTCTTTACCACTAAATGCCAACACCCTGTTTATGCCAATACCTCTAAGGTAACTGGCTTCTTACAATTTATGTTTCTTACCCTCACCTAAAAACAAAGAACAAGACTTTTAAGTCAAAACCATCAACCATCCCTCATCTTCCCAGAAAGGGGATGCAGATTCTCAAGCTAACTTCCTCTCCTTTCAGGAACTGCCACTATCTTCTCTCTCCCCAAATTTCTATTTCCGCAACTCCTCAACAGCACAGCAGCTCAGTCTTGCCAGTTTTTGTGCTGACCTTAAAGATAAGAGCACAAGCTATTTGGTTGAAAGCATTACAATAGAGAAATGAAAAGTTAAAGCAATAAACATGAGCAAACTGCAAGGATTACAGACTTGTAACAACTTCTTTCTGTGAAGTTTTAGAAAGTCCCAGTTCTTTTCTATATATTAAAAAAAAAAAAAAATCTCTCCTTGCATTGAATTCTGCAGATAGGACTCAGACATATCCCTTTTTCTTTGGATCTGTGTTGATAGAAGGCAATTCCCTCTTTATAATGCCTTTCTGGAACAAAGACCTGAAGGTGCAATCAACATAGAATAGTAGGGACTTCCCTTTAGTCTCACTTGGGGAACAGGTGTTTCTGAGTCATTCTCATAAAAACAGTTTGGAAAAGAAATGGTAACAACTAATCCTGAAAATCTGAGACGTGTCAGACTGGTCCAATGTTGTCAATGGAAAACAATGATTCTTCATGGTGGCTCTAGAAGGCAGATAGTTTTTGTCTTCACCAAGTTACAAATGAGGCAACTAAGGCAGGAGAGGTTTGGTAACTCAGCGTAACCAGAATGTGAACAAAGTAAGTGTGTGTCTAGACCTTCACTGTCATAAACCACTGGGCATTTCCTCTGCTGCTCCTCTGACCACAGGCTTCACCCACCCTAGTGTGACTGCTCTCCACGCCAAGAGATCATCTTTTGGCATTTTCCTCTCTTGACTAATTTTCTTAAGATTATACTAAGAGAGAAGCTTTTGGCATTGATTATAAAGTAATGTATTTTCTCTTTTCCCCAGAGACTTAAGTTTACCCCATATGTTTGCACATGTAAGTCTGGAGTCAGTTGATACGGTGATTTCTTGAAAGCAAGACATTCAGGCATTTTTCTGTCCTTTACCCTTTAGTCATTCCTCCAGCTTCCCCTATTTTCATAACAAGAGTGGCTGGGTTGGGAGAGGCTGAGGTCATCACTTTCAGCACCATCAGTCAGGTCTGATCACAACTAGATTTCAGCCTTCAGTAATATCATTTTCTCCCAATCTCAGGAAAAGTAATTTGTGTGTATGAATAATATAAAGAATACAGCCTTTTAGAGAAACAGAATTTGAGCACAAAGATTATCCAAGAGTTTTTAAATAATTTCTTACATTCACCTAGGAAGCAAGAAACATTATATTATTGCATCAAATTTTGTTGTTCATTTTTGTCTTTATAATGTGACGAAGGACCTAACTTCCCCTTTGGTGCCCTCCTGTAACTGCCAATAATGTTAACAGGACATATAAGCTCTCTTCAAAGAGGCAAGGGTGCTACTCACCTCTGAACAGTTTTGCAGTCTTCCCTATTCTTTCTAGCCTCTAATTCTCCCCTCTCTCTCTCTGCCTCTCTCTATGTATTTATACATGTTTATTCAATAAAACCAACAACTAACACTACATTTTGATGATGTCAGACCACCCTCCAGAACTTCCTCTATCAGAAACTTTAAGAAATACCTGTTTCCTATACTTTTTAGGAAAGGAAAAAAATTCAATATTAATAAATTTGGGCACCTGAAAACACAAACAGCAAAGAGTATGTCTCTTTATTTAAAAGGGTGGAATGTATCTAGAAATTTATATAAAACATTAAATAAAAATGTCAGAATAACACCACCTATAGGCTAACTTATGAGCAAAACACAACTAACATAAATATTAAAAATATTATACATATAACAAACATAGGTGATCCAGAGGAAATTAAATGGGAAGGTAGAATTAAGGCTTCAAGAAACACAATTGACTACTCAATTGTCTCCTGCTATGTACTAGAGCTACTACTAGAAACCGAGGTCATAGAAATGAAAGATATGGTACTTTCACTCAAAGTGTTCATGGACTTGTAAGAGAGGAAGATAAGAACATAAAAAATTACTATGGTGTTGATGGATGAGATACAGAATATATACATAGTATATTTAACAGTCTCTGGCTTGGTCCAAAGAGATACAGAAAATATTTTGCAAGAGAAAAAGACAGTGGAAAAGTTGTTTTAGCAAGAAAGACGTGTACAAATAAAAGTATCATAGGCAGAGGAAACAACATGTTCATGGGGGCCAAGGAATGTGACAGTTGAGTGCATTTGGACAGAAATTCAAATTATTCCTTGTAGTGAAACTTACCATACAATTCATCAGTCCCACTCCTAGCTGTTGGTATTTACTGCACTGGTTTGAAAACACACACACAAATATATAGTAGCTTCATCATCAAAAACTAGAAGTAACTGGCTATCTTTCAAAAGGCAAAAAGTCTGTGTTCCATCCATACAATGAATCAGTGATTAAACGGAGTGATTACTATTTAGCAATTTAAAGAAACTAGTTATTAATTTACACAAAAACATAGGTGAATGAAAGAAGCCAGACCAAAAAGGATGCATATTGTATTATTTAGTTCATATGTCATTCTGGGGGAAAAAAAAAAAATAAGGGTAGAAACGTTAATCATTGTAATGGGTTTGAAGGAAAGAATATTCAAACAGAGAAGTTAAAAGGATTTTTAAAGTGATAAAAGAAAAAGTCTGCATGTCAAAACCCATAGAACTTTATAGTACATAGATGGAACATTAATATATGCAAATTAAAACATAATAAAGAGAACTAGTGAATCAACCAGGTTGGAATGTGAATTATGACAAAAGAATTTATAACAAAATCTCACTCAAGGTGGCGATAGAAAGTTTCTGACCTAAGTAACTTCTGACAATTGTGCTTTGACTAGAAATTGTAAGAATAAAGAGACAATGATGGGTGTGGATATAGATAACTATACTCTGGTTGATAAAGTTGCATCTCATGGGGGTACGAGTTAACACCTTTGAAATTGCTTTGCAAATATATTAGAACTGAACAAACAAACAATGGCTGGTGGACAGTGGGAGCTGTGTTTTCACTGCTGGAAGTAGAACTTACAGACATGCAAGGGAAAATGGCTAGGAACTAAGAGGAACAAGATAAGGCTCAATGATGTCAGTATGAACTCATACATATTATAAGTACAGAATAATAGATATGGACATAATTATAGATGTCTATAGGTAAACATACATATATTGCCTAGCTATGTCCACTGAGAGAGTCTAGAAACAATGACATCCAGGTAACAAAAGGCATACCCTATGGGTAGATCTTGATTTCTAATACCATTTTCCAATATAAGGAGTCAAGGCTATCTGGGTTTGAGGGAGGGCAAGAATATACAGTGGAGCATCTTGTAATGTCAGAAAGCAAAGTAGCGATTTAAAACAAAGGAAAATTCCAAGTGGCCAAAGCTGAAATCATAATATAATATTAGAGTATAACCCCAATATTAACTAAATATTTAATTGATTTTGATACAAATAAATGATTGAATTAAATAAATGGGGGTAGAAAATACACATTTCACATATAGAAGAATTCCAAATAATTTTTGTAACTCCTACCCTCTCCAAAAAATATGATTTAGCAACTTCTTTCCCATCCCCTTGAGTGTGAGCTGCACTTTCAGAGTATAACATGAAAAAATTGACAGGAGAAGTTGCCTTTTGTAGAGAACAGGGTAAATACTATCTCTTGGTCAGATAATCAAGTTTTACATCATCACTTAAAAGCGATATTTATGATATGTTCCATTAATATGGGTACATATGTATTGGGAACAACACCTTATCTCTGTGATCCAATTATTTCAAGATAATTTCAAAGAAAAACAATAGACATAAGGGACAAGAAATTCAGGAAATAAAGCTATAGTGTAGGAACATCAAGTGTATCTATAGGTCTCCATCTCCAGAACAATTTGGATTGTGTGTTCAGTTAGCACAGAGAACAAGCATATTAATTTATTACTAGGCTCTGGAGTCTTCCCAGGTGGCTCAGTGGGTAAAGGATTCCCCTGCAATGCAGGAGAATTGCAATACAATGCAGGGATCAAATGTGGGTTTGATCCCTGAGTTGAGAAGATCCCTTGGAGGAGGAAATGAAAACCCACACCAGTATTCTTGCCTGGAGAATCCCATGGACAGAGGGTCCTGGAGAGCTACAGTCCAATAGGTCAGAAAGAGTTAGAGGCTTTGGAGTCAATTTTGGGGGTGTTTAAATAAGGTTCCCCTAGTTATTAGTTGTATTATCACAGGCAAGTTATCTCTAAATTTCCTTTTTTTTCCTCATCTATAAAATAGGAATAACAATGGAAATTACCAGGTTGGTGTGAGATTTATGAACAAGTTCAGCTCAGTCAGAATGGTACCTGATTCATGGTAAACACTCAATAAGCATTAGCTAATATTATATCTGAAGCAATAAACTGTACCTTCTGATAGAGTTGAGGATGGGGGTGTGCACTGTTTTGCTCACTTTTGTATCTGCAAGACCTAGTAGTTTATGAAGAAATAGTTGTTGAATAATCCTACCTAAACTTCATGATAGACCAAAGTATACTTTTAAAATAAAGCATAAAAATTATAAGAAACTAAGAGAGAAGTTTAGTTCAATAGTTTTCATGTCATGTCACTACTGTGTCTCTTTTGCTTTCATCCAACATTCTACCCAGAGCCATTCAGATGAAGAGACACTGCCTGTGGGGGCTAGTTTGGACCTGGGTCAAATGGGAGAGCTGTGTGGACAGGTATCTAAAAAGGTGACCCCTCAGTGTGTCCCAGGCAGCAAATCCTTCTCTTCTGATCTGCCTTTCTTGGGAAATGAGAAAGAAACAAAGAAGTACAGACTTGGTAGAAAGCATAAGGAGGCTATCAACTTTTCTATATAATCAATTCAGGCAGTGAATGTCATTGTCTCCAGCAAGGACAGATTCTGCAAGTTCAAAAAGCTTTCAAGAGCACAGACTGAAGATCCCTTGGGGCAGGTATAACTTCAGCTCTTAGGTGGCAGAACTATCTAAAGGGGCAAAAATAAAATTCTTTAGACCAAAAAGACATGCCAGCTAATTGCTCAAAGCCTGAAAGCAAGCAAGGGGATGAACTGTCTGAGGTCTGACAAGTGTTTCATAAGGTGAGTTGGCGCTGTGTCTAAAGGAAAAGCGATCACCTTGAGAAAGTGCCACCGCCAAAAACGTTCCTATTCTCTGATGATTAACAGTCATTATTTATCTTTTTGTGATTACCCTTGAATATATAACACAGATCCTTTGTCATGAAAAGAAACACTGTTTTTGCATTCCAGTGAGAACAGAAGAAAGGCTTAATTACTCTCCATGGCATCTGCTTATTCGAGTTGTCTTATGAATAATCATGGAGACCAGCATATCCAGATGGTCAGGC
Source organism: Redunca redunca (assembly GCA_006410935.1). NCBI lineage: Eukaryota > Metazoa > Chordata > Mammalia > Artiodactyla > Bovidae > Redunca > Redunca redunca. Next base: position 171,207 of record SJYQ01002814.1, read on the forward strand.
TGTCTTCCTTTTTCTGCCTTTCTCTTCCTTTCTCATGATTGAAAACATTTTCTTTTACATCCAGAAAAGACACTTATTGAAGATGATTGGGCATGTGACTCCAAATGCCTGGGATAATATGGAAAAATAAATCCCAATAACAGGCAAGCACATGATCCTCAAGCTGATTAATTCTTGGCTATTTGCCTCACTCCAGCAGGTTGTTACTGACTAATCAAATAGCTTTTGCCTTTAGGCAGAACCGTCACTTTACCACAAACTGCAAACTATTTACCTATGCATCAGAAGTAGGAGAGGTGTTATTTAGATGATGTAAAATTAAATCAGAAACAAAACAATTGGCAGATAGCTCACTATAAGGTTCAATGACCACAAAAGTTAGGAAATTATCACTAATTCATATCAATACAGAAAAACATAGCTCAAGCTGTTTTCTATATAACACACACACTAAGATATGTTGTTTGGTGCTCTTCTCAAAAGAAAGGTGGGTGATGTTCATGATCATATATAGCAAATACATTTTGGAAACATTATCTATTAGACAACTCCTAGAGAGTCACAACTAGGCTCAAGAATTTTTCAATAACTGATTTACGCTTGTTCAATGTAGGTTAGTAAACTGACTTTGAAACAATTTTTGTTACTGTTGCTTTTACAAAAGTCTTGCAAAATACTAGCTCTGTGGCTTTCATTTGGGAAAGATCTCTTTATATAACATAAGCTTACCTCTGTAGACCCCCAAGACATACTTCTATGATGGTGCATTTTAAGCTCTGACCATTTAAACTGTACCATTCTACTTTCCAAATCAGGCACAGAGCACAGGGCATCCACACAAATGGTCCTGGAGAATTAGCTACTTCTGGCTAGAGAGGTATTTTATGGCTTCCAAAGTAATAAAGTGGCCTATTCTCAATGCAGCACCAATAATAGCAGTTGCTTCCCACATAGAGTAAAGATTAACAGCAGGGCTTGGGTGGATTTACAGGCAGGTTATTATACCCTGGAAATAATAGGGTGTTACTAATTCTCTTTCCTGTACTTTAATAGACTGACAGCCTCATGGGCTCCAGGGAACTTCATGAGACAAATAACCCTCCAAATAAACCACCTGGGAATAGGGAGCTCAGAGGGGACTCTGCCTCTTCTGTGATCATCACTATTCACTGCGGCAAAAGGACAGCCAAAAAAAGAAAAGCATCAGTTATCACACAGTGTTTCTAAGAGTATCCATCTCAGAGGAATCCATGGCTGGAATGGGCAACTGGAATGTTCACCCATCAGCCACTCCCCACACCCATTACCCTCTCCTGGGACGACTATAGTCAATGATGATCTATTTTATCTCACGACAAGTTCACAGTGTCCACATCAACTCTCTTAATCTTTTCCTTCTCACCCTTAGGAGAGATTACAGATGATGTAAAGCCAAGAGACACAAGAAACAACCCCAAATTCTATAGCTTGGAGCTGAAGACCTACTGTACTATTTCTTTCTCTATTATGTCAGATCCTTGAAATCCAGTTTAGATTTTAGGGTCCCAGATGTCCACTGGTTCATGAGGGAAGTTTCTGATGCATTACCAAGTAGGATATTCCCTACTTGGTAGCTTTTAAGGGATTTCCAAGGGGCCTCTTTTGCCCAAATAGAATAACTAATGTAGACCACTGAAGTATCTAAAATATCTGGATTCAATATTAATCCTAAGAACATCTTAACAAGATTAGGTTTTAATCACTATTTTTGACATAATTTCAATGATGATCTCATAGTCATCTAATAATGACATGCAACCCTTGTTACCTAGCACTTGACTCATGGAGTTACACAGGATACATGATATATTGATCTATATCAAGTTTCCAAACAAATTATGGAGAAAACATACACTGAGCTGTTAAAACTAGCTCTTCCTCTGAAGCTAGCCATCACAATCCCTTCATCCCACCCAGCTAATGATCATGACATGATGTAGAAAGCATGGTATTTCACGGAACCAAGTATTTGTTAGGCTGGGCCATGTGAGCAGTGCGTGGGAGAGCTTGGGCCAACTACTTGCAAAAATTAGGATTGATCTCTCCAAGTCTCAATTTCCTCACCTGTTAAACACGTGTCTTGTGGTTGTTCAGTCACTAAGTCATGTCAATGCCTTGAGGCTGTAGCCTGTCAGGTTTCTCTGTCCATGTGATTCTCTAGGCAAGAATACTGGTGTGGGTTGCCATTTCCTTTTCCAGGGGATCTTCCTGACCCAGGGATCAAACCCATGTCTCCTTCATTGCAGGCAGATTCTGTACTGCTGAGCCATTGGAAAAGCCTGTTAAATATACTAAACCACTTAAAATTGTTGTTAAGAATAAGAATGATAATACATCCTTTTTTATAGGCTCGCTAGGAAGATTTTGATAATGTGTGTAGTGCTTAGAAGAGTGTCTGGTACATAGCATACTGTCAATAATGCTAATTCTTGTCATTTAGTCCTAATTTAATCCTTAAAATGACTTATTGAAGTAGGTGTCATAATGCCTAGTTTCTAAACAAATAAAAACTCAGGCAGGTCATCACCTTCCCAGGACCACCTAGTTAAATTGCAAATCTAAAACTTAGATCCATTCTCTATAACTCCAAAAACCTCTGCTTTTGTCCACAACACTGAACTATGTCTGTTTAAATCCTGCCATGCTTAATGACTAAAGAGTTTCCATAGTGGCTTAGCTGGTTAAAACAAAAAACAACAACAAACAACAACAACCTGTCTGCCAATGCAGGAGACACAAGAGACACAGATTTGATCCCTGCATTGGGAAGATTCCCTGGAGAAGGAAATGGGACCAATACAACCCATTCCAGTATTCATGCCTGGAAAATACCATGGACAGAGAAAGCCTCAGGGGCTACAATCAACAGGATCACAAAGAGTCAGACATGACTGAGTGTGCAAATGTGTACATACACACACACACACACACACACACACACACACACACTTAATGACTGAAGTACTTTATATTTCTAATTCCACTTCCGGGACTTTAAAAACAACTCCATACATTAATATATTGTAACACTGAATATGAAAAACACACAAACTTAGTAAAACTGCATGATCAATTAGACGAGGTAGTATACTCTGGAGCTGAGGAGTTTGTCTGTGTATCTCAAAGTTTCTTTATCATGATAAATAACTTTGGCTTCTTTCTCAGTATGGCCATGTGAGAGTGCTTTTCTCAAATCCCCAATTGCAGAACATCAACTTCTGTGTTTTGAAATCCAATGTTGCATTTGCACTTAAGGCTGACCTTCACATTCTCCCTTTCATAGGAAACATTGAATTCTTTAGACGGTGGCTTTGATTCAAGAGCATTAGAAATATACATTAGAAATATACATTGGTTTAAATTGCTTCTACTTGACTTTTCTTTCCTTCCTTCTATTCAACCTGTCTCCCTTCCTTCTTCCCTTCTCACTTCCTTCTTTCTTTGCCTTCTTCCATCCTTCTGTCCTTCAATAAGAATCAGACTTGTATCATGGTTTGTTGGCTCTCTCAAGTTCTTTAAGTGTCCCTCCCATTTTCTTTCAAAAGCATTTCCTCTAATTCATTTCTTGTGTATTTCATTCCTTCTTGTCATCTGCTTTCCAGAGGACCTAGACAAACACTTGGATGAACCCTATGATAAAACACAAGATAGTGACAGCTTTTGGTAAACAATGTCGCTTTTGTGATCTGCGAAGAAGAAGATTTAGCTTTGGGACCAGGGTCGAAGCTTGATCACGCAAGAGCTTTTGCGTAGCAGAGTTTTATTGAAGTATGAAAAGGGACAGAGAAAGCTTCTGACATAGACATCAGAAGGGGAATGGAGAGTGCCCCCTTGATTGTGTTAGCAAGGGGGTTATATACTTTTTAAATAAGTTAGTACAATAAATCAAAAGAATGTCTCAAGGCTGTAAAAATTTTACCAGGCCCACTCCCACAATTTACATTTTAAGGTAACAGGATTAGAATTTAACAATAGAAAGATTTTACCAAACCCACTCCCATAATATACATTTTAAGATAACAGGATTAGTCAGAAGGTTTTCAGGAAGGAGAAACTGTCCTCAAGCAAGATACATTATTTTTATACAATCCTTAGTATGGAGTTTAAGCTGAGCTATTTGTTGTGTAATTATCAGTTCTGAGCTTAAAGAAAAAAAAAATTTATATGACTAAGACTAAGGAATGTAGAGAGAGGGGGAAAAAAAATTTGTCCTTTCCTTCTCCTTGAGTGGCTCAGATGGTAAAGCGTCTGCCTGCAATGCAGGAGACCTGGGTTCGATCCCTGGGTCAGGAAGATCCCCTGGAGAAGGAAATGGCAACCCACTACAGTACTCTTGCCTGGAAAATCCCATGAACAGAGAAGCCTGGTAGACTACAGTCCATGGGATCGCAAAGAGTCAGACACAACTGAGAGACTTCACTTTCTCTTTCACTTTCACTTTCTCCTTGAGAATTCCAGACCCCTCTTTCCTCCTCGGGGACCCTAGACTTCTTATCAACCTGCCTAGAAATTGACTCTCTCAGTAGTTAGCTGGTATCTTCAATTCTACCTTTCATCCTACTCTTAGTGTCTAGGTATCCATTAGATTTTTAAAGACAGAACATCTGTCCCAGAGGTTAGTTACCACATTATATACACATGTTCAATGTCAATGATACTATTTACAGTTGAAACACTTTTTCCTAAAGGAAGGAAAGGAGGAAGGAAAATATATCATTTATCAAGTATCTACTACACAACAGGCATAATGTTCTGATGGGCCATTTTACTTCAACTTCAAAGAAATCTTGTGCTTTATATTTGCATACAAGATTGCAAAAGTTTAAGCATAATACGAGGAACCTAAGAATAAAAGAGGTAGAAGAATTCAAATTTCAGTCATGGTCTTATGTTCTTATTTGTATATTGTAAAGACTCTAAAAGATATCATTCTATAATGCATTTTAGAGATATCTAATGCATGAAATATAATTATTGAACATAAACATATGTATACCCACAACACTAGTAGTTAAGGGATAATATGATTATAAAATATGCCTGTGTGCATTAGTTGTTCAGTCACGTCTAACTCTTTGTGCCCTCAGGGCCTATGGCCACCAGACTCCTCTGTCCATTGAATTTCCCAGACAAGAATATTGGACTGGGTTGCCATCTCCTACATGTATATAAATACATGGGTAGATATAGACATGAATGTATAATAAAATGGATTCTGTATATAGAATTCTTATTTGTGTGTCATACAGAGTTTTATTTTTCAAAACAGCACATATATTGCTATCAGGGTCTTTTGTTACATGAGATAACCTGTTTCTAAAAAATAAGGATTTCAACATGAGGACAGCTGAAGATGTCAAAGACAAAGCATTAATAACACTGGTAGTTCTGGTCTATATTTGAGCTCCATTCCATTCTGCTAGTGACCTTAGATGTGGCAAATAAGAGGGATCAGGTGCCTGTAAACAGCACAGAAAACCAATAACTCACCAAAGGAAACCAACATTCTTCTACTGAGTCCTGTCAAAGTCTGTTACTGCAACCTGTCTTATCAGCAGTAAGTAGATGAGATCATCCAATAATCACAGAAAGGAAAACCAAAATATATTTGCTTTCACAAATGCCTTAATTTGTGATGTTTTCTATGTAAAGAAGGTAGAATTGATCTGAATGATGATAGTCCCATGTGGTGAATGCTCACTATGTTCAAAACAGTACCAAGTGCTCTTCATGCATTTCATCACATGTCCAAACTCACATTGCTAATAAGTCATTGATCCTGGTTCTGTCCTTCTCTGAAGACTGTATAGGTCACAAACATCTGCCTCTGATGTATTGACACTTCTTGCTGATATTTCTTTTTTTGACAACCCACTTTTGACCTTGTCTCCATTCTTAATTATCATCAGGACACTCCTCACCATCCCACATCACATACACACTTAGTTTCATTATTTTTATAGTATTTTCAGTGTGCATGAATGTCCTTCAACCTCCAAGGGACTCATTCAACTTTACTTTGAAGGAAGAACCAGATTCATTGTATCTCACCTACTCTACAAGGCAGTGCCCATCTCAGCAGCAATGATAGTGGCGTCCTGAAGGTTCCCTTCATGCTGCCTCATGCTGGTTCCCTAAGAAAGTAACTGGCAGGCCTTGTATGAGTGCCCTCCATGATTGAGTGAGCTCCCCTTAGCCAGCCTGCATGAAAACAGACCATGCTTCAGCCCTTCATGTAGGGATCACTAACTGTAAGTTGATTAAGCTGCTGGGATTCAAAACAGTGGTTACATTCAGGCAAGGTACTTTTGGAGTAGCTCAGATGCCAAACTCTCCTCATCAATCATGAAACTGAATCATGGGAAGTAGACTCCAGTTTGGGTTGACAAGTTGATGAATAAAGGAGGTGACCTCTATCTACAACCAAGAAGGAAAGTATTGGGGACTTTGCAAGAGAAGGACTGAAGATAGAACAAAAGAAGAAATTTGTTGTTAATCGAGCACCTGATATTTTGTTATTGTTGTTTAATTGCTAAGTAGTATCTGACTCTTTTGTTACCCCATGGACTGTAGCCCATCAGGTTCCTCTGTCCATGGGATTTGCTAGGCAAGAATAGTAGAGTAGGTTGCCATTTTCTCCTCCAGGGGGTCTTCCCCACCCAGGGATTGAACCTGTATCTTCTGCATTGGCAGGTGAATTATTTACCTCTGAACCGCCAGGGTAGCCCACCTGATATTTAGTTAGGCTAAATTTTGCTCAGTCTTTACAAAACTTCATTCATTCATTCATCCATCAACCCTCTTTTTGGTGCTGTAACAAACATTTTTCCAAGTCTTGGAGATTTAATTGAGAAAGAAACAGAAAAGATTTCAATCTTATAAACCTTACATTCTGGAACTAAAAAGAAGGAAAAAAATAGCAAAAAATAAATGATTCCAAAGAACAGTAAATGCTACAAAAGCATTATAGTGGAATATTGTGCTAGAATCAGGCTATGAGAAGCATCACTTCTTATTGAGTGCTCAGGGCAGGAGATTCTGAGAAATGACCACTTTAGAGTATACTTGAGTCATGAGAAGATGCCTGGTCCTGTGTGAAGATCAAGAAGGAAGAATGGTCAGTGGCAGCAAAGGAGCTGGCCTTAGGAATGATTAAGGACTACTGAAGAAAAAAATCTTGGGATGAGGGAAAAGCTTTACCAGCACAGGTAGGACAGTTACTGTCAGGATAAATTGTCAGCATTCTAACCGAAATGTGATGAAAATCACTGGAAAATTCCAAAAATAAGGAGTGGCATGATCTGAGTTGCATGCATATCAAAAGTTGTACAGATATTAAATAACAGAGCTGCAATTTGAACCCAAGAAAGCTTTGGGGATTTTAGCAGGGCACCACGTAGATGGACACAATCTTGAACTACCCACCTAACCTGGTGAACTTTTTTCTTTGCTTATTGAAGGCATTGGTCAAAGTTAATGGAAGCTTCTTGGTTTTGGTTCGGTAGAGGACTCAGGGTATTCTGAAGCTGCTATCAGCACTTTACCTTATTGAGAAGTGTTTCTTTTTATTATTATCTAACTCCTTTTAGATTCAGTTTCCACCTGATTGTGCCCAATCTCCTTCTGTTCTTATGTTAACACCCTTATTGTGTGCCTTAGAGTTGGGAATGAAATTGGGAATGTAGCTCTGGTCACATGCACTATCTAAAAAAACTTGGATTTTTGTTGGGTGGGCTCTGGGGGAAACATTTTCAATTTTTTGAAGAGGTTGTGTGTTAATGAAATGTAAATTTTTAAGTAAGTAGCATACTGATGCTTCTTATAATAAATTAGCTGCAGCACACCCATCTTCTACCAAGAACAAGGATAAATGCTAGATAAAAGGGAAAGCACATCTGTTTGAAAGCCTCATAGACCCACTAAGACAGCTGGAACTTAAGAGACCAATATCCCAGATGAAAAACCCAGAAATGTGATTCCAACCATCAGAGTCAGTCTTTCTCTCAAGGCATTTGAAGAAGTAACATCAATCTTAAATGCACTTCTCTAGATAAGGGAAAAAGGAAAACACTTTCCAACTCATTTTGTAAGATAAAAAACATCTTAATATAAAAACCTCATGAGGATATAACAAGAGAAAAAACCTTCAAGACAATTACTCTCATGAAATTTTGTTCACTATACAAAATATTAGAAAATTATGCCCAATAATGAATAAAAAATCTAATACAAACGTGAAAATAAAACATACTAAAATTATATAAAATTATATAAACAGGAGGGGGAGAAGATGGCGGAGGAATAGGACCAGGAGATTACTTTCTCCCTCACAAATTCCTCAAAAAAAACATTTCAACGCCGAGCAAAATCCACAAAACAACTTCTGAATGCTGGCAGAGGACATCAAGCACCCAGAAAAGCAGATCATTGCTTTCAAAAACAGGTAGGGAAAAAATATAAAAGATGAAAAGAGAGACAAAGGAGGTGGGGAGGGAGCTCCGTCCTGGGTAGGGAAGCCCGACCCGGGAAAGGAACTTTAAGAAGAGAGGTTTCCAAACACCAGGAAACACTCTCCCTGCCGAGTCTGTGGCGAGCCCTGGAAGCACAGAGGGCATCATAACAGGAACGATACA
>SJYQ01002814.1:182461-206362 GCA_006410935.1 Redunca redunca
ACAGTAAACAATAACCATGAGGAAAGTAGTGATAAATTAGACTACCTAAAATTAAGAACTTTTTTAATTAAAAAAAAAACTTTCTATTCAAGAGAATAGAAAGGCAAAGCAAACCACATAGCAGAGGAAAGCCTAGGAACCACGTATGTTTGACTAAGCTCTTGACTACATATTATAAACAGAAGTCTAAGATCAATAAGAAGATATAGTAAGGAAAATCCAACTAAAATGGGAACAAGAAATTTGAATACTCACATCACAAAGGAGAATACCTAAATAGCCAATGAACCTATTAAAATGTAACCAACTTCATTAATAATCAGGATAAGCTAGTAACATCTACAGTAACATACTGTGATACAACCACTCAGGTGGTAAAATGACAAAAGATAGGAAAGTATATGAAACAAGAGCGGCCCTCGTATTTTACTGGTTGATGTACATATTGACACAATTACTTTGAAAAGCTGTTGGCAGTATCTATTAAATCAAAACACACACATAACATAGAACTCAGCATTTCAATTGTTGAGGATTGTACCCAGTAGAAATATATACCTATCCACTTGTATCAAAGAATATGTGCAAGTATGTTTATAATAGCTGTGTTTTAATAGACATGCTAACAAAACACACACACACACACACACATATTGCTGGGAGGAATATCACCTCAAATATGCAGATGATACCTCTCTATTGGCAGAAAGTGAAAAACAAATAAACGGACTCGTGATGAGGGTGAAAGAGGAGAGTGAAAAAGTCGGCTTAAATTCAATATTTGGAAACTAAGATCATGGCATCTGGTCCCATCATTTCATGGCAAATAGATGGGGGAAAGTGGAAGCAGTGACAGATTTTATTTTCTTAGGCTCCAAAATCAACTGTGGATTGTGACTGCGGCTATGAAATTATAAGGCTTGCTTCTTGGAATGAAAGCTATGACAGACCTAGACTGGATATTAAAAAGCAAAGATATCAACAAAGGCCCATATAGACAAAGCTATGGTTTTTCTAGTAGTCATGTACGGATGTGAAAGATGGACCATAAAGAAGGCCAAGTGCCGAAGAATTGATGTTTTTAAATTGTGGTGCTGGAGAAGACTCTTGAGAGTCCCTTGGACTTTAAGGAGATCAAATCAGTCAATCCTAAGGGAAATCAACCCTGAACATTCATTGGAAGGACTGTTGCTGAAGCTCCAATAATTTGGCCACTTGATGTAAAGAACTGACTCATTGGAAAAGACACTAGTGATAGGAAAGATGGGAGGCAGGAGGAGAAGGGGATGAAGGAGGATTAGATGGTTGGATGGCATCACCAACTCAATGTACATGAGTTTGAGCAAGCTCCAAGAGATGGTGATGGACAGGGAAGCCTGGCAGGCTGCACGGGGGCACACAGAGTCAGACATAACTGAGCGACTGAACAACAACATGGGAACTGAATTAGGTTGTCCATGTACAACACACAGCAAGCTTAATGAGGTTCAGACCTGTTTCCCAAAGCTACCAGAGTGTAAAAAGTGTTTGACTTGGGAAGGACAGGAGAAGAACAGGAAAGTCTGATGTGCTGCAGTCCATGGGTTGCAGAGCCAGACATGGCTTAGTGATGGACCAACAACAACTATATAAATATATTAGCCTTTTCAAGGTTCATCCATGTTGTAGCATGTATCAGGACTTCATTCTTTAAAAAAAAAATTATTGATTTGTTTTGTACTGGGTCTTAGTTGTGGCACGCAGGACCTTCCATCATCGTTGATAAATGTGGGGTCTTTAGTTGTGGCATAAACTCTTAGTTGTGGCATGTGGGATCTAGTCCCCTGACCATGGATAAAACCTAGCCCTTCTGCACTGAGAGCATGAAGTCTTAGCCGCTGGACCACCAGAGGAGTCCAAAACTCCGTTATTTAAGAAAATTGTCAAAAAAAAAAAAAAAAAAGACACAATAACTAGAATGAACTAACTACTGCTACTCACAGATACATGGATGATGTCAAAAACATCATACTGAATAAAGAAAGTCAGGCCCAGAAAAGTACAAACAACCAAAAGCAATCTGTGGAAATGGAAGTTAGAAAAATGTATGTCTCTGTGGGAAACAGTGACTGGAAGGAGCCAAGGAGCAGGTTCCAGGGCTGCTGATGAGAGGGTAACAGGCAGGAAGGCCAGGGGTCTCCAAATGGAGGAAATAGGGTGCAAGTGTCAGACAGTTTTCTATATCTCTCTTAAGAGGGGAGGAAACAAACTAGTGATGTATTTTTTTCTCCTTCTCTATACAAATTTAAAAAGAGGTTTCTCTTAAAACACTATGTTGCCATAATGACCCTTGGTTCCACCTAAACTTAATTTTTCTCAAATTTTGAGCTAACCAATACATTTTTCTTATGGAAATGTTTGTCTTAAGCTATGTTAATGTACTATGCATTTACCCTATACTCTGTCTTCAAGTCTGTTCCACCTAAAGGCTCAGAACTGACTTGACAAACCAGTATGTTATCCTTATACATTGTTCTCCTAATCCATGTAAACGGAACTATTTGTACGGTAATCTGCCTTTATACAAGATTCAAGTCAATCGTTTTATGGCCCTAGATGACTGGCCTGGTGCCAAGATTATCCCAAAATACATCTTGTGGGTGAGGGGCCTGGTGCCATTCTCTGAGTTTTTAGACATTCCTTTCTTTCATTAACAGACTGCTAGTAACTGTATAACAACCAGCTAAAGACTAGCAGGTGGGTATTCTTTCTGCCCCCTTCTGGTATCTATGTCAGAAGCTTTCTCTATCTCTTTTATAATTTAATAAAACTTTATTACACAAAAGCTCTGAGCGGTCTTTGGCCCCTGATTGAATTCTTCTCCTCCGGAGGCCAAGAATCCCGGTGTCTTTCAGGTTCAGCAACAACCTTTCACTGGCAAAACCCTATTACCTATTCTTTGTGGTCACTCCCTTTGTAAAGTTCATCAAGCTGTTCACTAATGATTAAAGCTTGCTTTGCCTACCTGCTGTGGGTTGACTGCTACTGGCTTTGCGGTCCCATTTATCTCAGGACCAAGAGAGAAGGAGGAGCCCCTTTCTTGGACACAACAACAGCCTTATAGAGAAAGGAAAGTGAGCCAGATGCAACCACACCCTGTCAACTGCTCAGGGAGGGATAGACATCCACTCACATATCATGACAAAGAGATTCACAGTCAAGCATGTTGTCAACAGCCTACCAAGGACAATCATCCCACTAGGATGAGGCCCGAACTGAAGGGAGAAAATATTTGGTAAATATTACAATTTTTCCCCATTTTATATTCCTTTTGCAGAGTAATTCCACACACTTAAATAGCCAACTATTTCTCTCTTGATAAAGTGAAAGCTTTCAATTGAAACAAGGTAAAACAAAAAGAAAGAAAGAAAGAAACCAGCTTGTAAGAATTCCCTAAAGTTCCCAAAGTAATGATATGAAACTGATTCCAAATGAAACTGTTTTTAAATCTTCCAAAATTTTTCTTGTAGCAAGGTTTACAAACACCAAATCAATGTCTCTCATCTGTCTACAAAAATTGAGTTACTAATCGTAATCAAGCAAAATTGTATCTTTGGAGCTATTTTGGAATCTACTTTTATTCAGATCATAGAGAAGTTACTTGTAAAACTACTGTAGAAATTTTTATTAGGCTTATTAGACCATTTCCTCCCCACCTTAAAAAAAGGTTCAAATTGTACATATGCATGTATATTTTGAATGCAAATGGTTCAGATTAGATTATTTACTGCTGTACTCTGTTAAATTATGTGTAGTTTAAAAAACAAAGCTTCATGAACAAATGAACAAGATTAGCCTTTCTGTCCAGGGACTATAAACTCAGATTACTCTGCACTGTCATTATGAGAAAGATAATTCTTTGAAAGTGAGTGTTTGAAGGTATTTGTCTGAGCCTGGGGGCTGGCAGGTGCTAATGTTCATGGAAGACTTATTGAGTGTCAGGAAGTCTGTTAGGCTCTTTCACACACTATTTTCACATTCCTCACAACTAATAAAGCTACTATTTCTTTTTACATAGATAACACTGTTGATACAACACCTTCTGTGCCCCCAGTAGGCCTGTAGCTATCTAAAGAACTGACCCAAGTCCACAAAGCTATTAATTAATCCAAAAGCCACCCACCCTTCCTTCAATCACTTTCACTCCTTCTTTCATCCATCTTTACTATTATTTGGAAACTTCAAAGTTTCAGATCCATGCCAACAAATCACAGAGCTTCCTGGATGTCTCAGTGGTATAGAATCTGCCTGCGATGCAGGACACCTGGGTTCAATCACTGTGTTAGGAAGATCCCCTGGAGAAGGAAATAGCAACCCATGCCAGTATTCCTGCCTGGGAAATCCCATGGGCAAAGGAACTTAGTGGGCTGCAGTCCATGGGGTCACAAAAGAGTAAGACACAACTTAGCAACTAACAACAAACCACAATTATCCAAAAAGGTGCAATACTCCATGTATATGAGTTGTCATTTCAGTTTTAATTCAAGCATAGCATGTTTCATATACATCTCCCTCTGTACAGTGAAAGGAAATTTGTAAGGAAACTGTTCCAGAGGTAATTCATCCCCTGGTATGTTGTGCTTCTGCTGCTGCTAACTCATTTCAGTTGTGTCCGACTCTGTGTGACCCCATAGATGGCAGCCCACCAGGCTCCCCAGTCCCTGGGATTCTCCAGGCAAGAATACTGGAGTGGGTTGCCATTTCTTCACCAATGCATGAAAGTGAAAAGTGAAAGTGAAGTCACTTAGTTGTGTCCGACCCTCAGCGACCCCACGGACTGCAACCTACCAGGTTCCTCCATCCATGGGGTTTTCCAGGCAAGAGTACTGGAGTGGGATGCCATTGCCTTTTCCACAGTATGTTGTGAGTTACATATAATTTGGGTAGTATCGTTGATATGCAAAGCTTCCTCACTGACTGTTGTCAAAGTTTAGAAAATGAAGATAAGAATAATTACAGTGGTGAAATCAAGATAATAAAGGTTGTGTGTGTGTGTGTGTGTGTGTGTGTGCGTGCATGTGCATGTGTGTGAAATGTGGGCACAGCCTGACAAATGTGTTTGAGATGAAGATCTTGGAGTGGACAGGTAAGAGCACCAGTCAATAACCAGCTAGTGTATTACTGTACACCATCAAAAGCATAATAGCTATTTGGTGTTACTTGCTGTAATTTAAGGAAGAGAGAAAATAGATGGATTTATGGGAGTTAGAACAGCCCAGAAATTCCTTTCATTGTACCTGGATTAGCAGAGTTTAAAAACTAGGGTTTAAACTCATTGCGACTTGCTTCTGACTTGATGACTTGGGCTGTATTCCTTAATGTACAAAGGAATGCTTTCAAATGATTTCAGGGGTCTTGTCTGAAAGGAGAAAAGGACAAAGAAGAAAATGGTCAGGAGGAAAGAGAATTCATAATAACTATCATCTACAAGTAAAACTCCAAGTTGTAGATAGCTCACAACTGATTTCAGTCTTTTGTTCTGCTCTTTACTGACGTTTGTGCCATCATATGTCTGTCTTTGCACAGACTCTTTACACATACTGATATTCTTTTATTTCAAGGATTAACCACTTATGGCTATGATCCCAGTATTCCTGTTGTCTTAGAACAGTATAAAAGTTCACAGACAAGGGAACAAAACAGATTTTGTATATCCTGTATTTTTTCCAATACGAGGACCAATAACTTAGATGTCTGGATGGCACTGCAGACATTCCAGGTTACACAAAAGAATCAATCTTTTCTTAAATGTAAGAGTAATTACTTAACTAAGACAATATGGCTGATGTTTTATCAGAAGAGCCTCATTTTTTAAATATGTCTTTTAACTTCGACTCCTGAAAAAATTGTGCTCATTATGAAGCATTCTTATGGTCTCATTGTCTTGCCCCTAGCTTCTGAAAAGTTTGCACCCCAAAAAGATACAGTTGAGTATAGATGAATTAAGACATCACTCTCAATTGCACTGTTTCTTAGCATTTGTATACCCTGAAACACTCATCATTTAAAACAACTATATTTAAGGCTGCTACTACTAAGTCACTTCAGTTGTGTCCAACTCTGTGCAACCCCACAGACGGCAGCCCACCAGGCTCCTCCATCCCTGGGATTCTCCAGGCAATAACACTGGAGTGGCTTGCCATTTCCTTCTCCAATGCATGAAAGTGAAAAGTGGAAGTGAAGTCACTCAGTCGTGTCCAACCCTCAGCGACCCCATGGACTGCAGCCTTCCAGGCTCCTCCGTCCATGGAATTTTCCAGGCAAGAGTACTGGAGTGGGGTGCCATTGCCTTCTCCGTATTTAAGGCTAGATATGTAACAAGTTCATATCAACATATAGACATAATTTTTTGGTAAGATTCTTTGATTTCAATATGTTGGCATGAACAAAATCATGAAAAAGGCAACACAATTTCAGAAAATATCTTTGGGATCTATATTCCAATTAGTAACAACTGGGCACCATATTTTTTCATTTTCTGAGTGTTCATCACAGTGACAAATACCTTTTATGGATTATCTCATTTAATCATAACAGCAGGCTAAAGACTGAGGCAGGTAAATACCACAAGGTCAATAGTAATAAGTTCAAAAAATAAAAATAACATAAAATGTGGTATCACAGGTAGTAGAATGACTAGTGTATGCCTACATGGTGAACCTGGTGAATGTCTGGGGGTAGTGGTGGGGTGAGAGAGGGACACTCAGCTGTACAGCCCAACTCTGTACTGGTTCTGCCTGAAGTTCTGTCACCTGCAGGTGGCTATTCATTCCAGCTACTGGATCCTCAGAATGTTGCACTCAGACACCAGTCTCCTACTGAGTTGATGCCCATTTTATTAGCCTTATTCAGGGATATTAGAACTCACCACTTTTCCTTTCCCAATCATCCAGGGTAAAAATTTTAGTTCATCTCTGTTGGAGAAGAAAATTGAAAGAGAACTTGAACCCAGTCTTCAGTATGTGATAGGCATGGTATCACGAAGTTTTCATAGATTTGCATCCTGAAGAATAACTTTCCTAAATTCATATGGCTATTAAGAAATAGTGTTGCCATGTGTCATGTTATAGATCATGTCAGTAAGGTAGGAAAGGTGCCCAAGGCCAGAGCCTAGATTAAACCAAAGTTGGTTTACCGACCAAGTCTTTAATATACTGAACTAACCAGGAAGTGAGATGAGGAAGAAATCAAGAAATAATGCACATTTAAAAGTTAATAATTCATATATCATACTTTATTTAATACACTTTTGCTGCAGAAAAAGAAACTATCATTTGCAGAAATCTTACTATGGTTTAGGGCCGGTTGCAAAAATTGACACAAGTAAAACGTACTTGTCTACAAATGTCTAAAATATATATAGTCTATTATCTAGCATCAGGCTTCATTTAAGAAATTGAACAAATAGTAAAAGCTCTTAACAAATGGGAATTTTCTTTCTTCCCTCCCGTCATTATTGAATTTTTAAAAATTATTTTATTTAAACAGCAATTTTCATGAGTTATATCTCAGCATCCCTCCTCTTACAGCTGGGGAATTAAATAATCCTGCCAGTTCGTTGTATGCTCTGGAACAGAACTTCAATATAAGTCTGTCTGGCTCTCAAATCCATGGACTCACCCTAATACAATTGCTACTTCTTCTCCTTATACTGCTAATTCAGAAACTCACTGTAAGATATTTCAATGTCTGTCTTTGTCTTTAATATCTCCTTTCAAAAAGCAAATGAAGACATAGCTAAGCTGGCAATTGTTCAGCGAAGGCAAAGAAAAAAACAAATAAAAACACTCTGATCCAATCTCTTACATAAGAACACATGGCTGTCTATTCTGCTTGACTTGAAACATGGAGTGTTCCTGAGGCAGCCTCATCTTCTTTTCTATTAGAATGAGCTGAATAATTTAGCCACAAGAAGGTTGATGCCTGTGTACCACAACTTCTTTATGCATTCATCTGCCGATGGACATGTAGATTGCTTCTATGTCCTGCTACTGCTGCTGCTGCTAAGTCACTTCAGTTGTGTCCAACTCTGTGTGACCCCATAGATGGCAGCCCACCAGGCTCCCCTGCCCCTGGGATTCTCCCAGCAAGAACACTGGAGTGGGCTGCCATTTCCTTCTCCAATGTATGAAAGTGAAAAGTGAAAGTGCAGTTGCTCAGTTGTGTCCGACTCTTGGCGACCCCATGGACTGCAGCCTACAGGGCTCCTTCGTCCATGGGATTTTCCAGGCAAGAGTACTGGAGCAGGGTGCCATGTCCTAGCTTTTGTAAATAATGTCACAATACAGAACAATCTTGATAGATCATAAGACCCTTGAAACCACAGTGGCATCCTACAGACTATTCAGATCCCATTGGCTAGTATCTAACAATATAAAGTTCCAAAACTCTCTAACAGAGAAGAACAACAAATATTTTCAAATCATTCCAAGGCATGTTCATTAAAAAAAAAAAAGAGTTGGCTAACTTTATATTAATGAAAATTGAGTTTTGCATAATGAAATCCTCAATTAAATGGTCACCTTAGCAAATATCTTCAATTTTGATTTTCATGGACTCATACATGCATTCATTCATCCTTAGCTAGAGTTCCTCAACACTTAATGAACATCTATATTTTATAGGCACCATCCTAGTCATTGAGAAATACAACATTGAAACAAGCATGGTTTCATGATTTGCAATTGATCAGTTTATTAGGTAGATAGACAGGAAAAATAATAAATTTAAGACAGGTCAGTAAGCTCTAGCAAACATTATGGATATGATGCTATGGAAGCCCAGTGAAGAGGCATCTAAAACAAACTCAGGTGTGTGTGTTTGTGTGTGTAGTTACACCTGTTTGTATCAAGGGCAGTATCAAGGAATTAAATACTGAAGATAAGCAGGAGGGAACCATATAAGTTGTTCTAATTGGGGGCTGATAGAAGATATTGCAAGCAAAGACAATAACAGTCTGAAAGCAGGGGACAGTGTGATGTTCACAAATCTTGAATAACTTATTCTGCTCAAGGAGAAGGCAATGGCACCCCACTCCAGTACTCTTGCCTGGAAAATCCCATGGACAGAGGAGCCTGGTAGGCTACAGTCCATGGGTCTCTAAGTCAGACATGACTGAGCAATTTCACTTTCACTTTTCACTTTCATGCATTGGAGAAGGAAACAGCAACCCACTCCAGTGTTCTTACCTGGAGAATCCCAGGGACGGGGGAGCCTGGTAGGCTACCGTCTATGGGGTCACACAGAGTCGGACATGACCCAAGCGACTTAGCAGCAGCAGCAGCAGTCTGCTCAATCTGTTAAAAGGGTGTTCAGATTTACATCTCTAGTTAAGCAAAATTGTACATTTCATTCATTTTATAGCATTACTCCTCTTTGGATTTTTCATAGCTTATTCAGTTTTGCTGGTTTCTTTTTGAGATGAAAGCTGATTGACCTTTGAGACAAGAAAGGGATATTTATATGCATTGGCAATCGACCTGTTTCAAAGTCAAAGCTGCACAAAGGTGATCTTACAGAGCCTCAGAAATTTAGTTAGTGCATGTTTACTGTAGTAACATTTCTACTTTGCCCAAAGCGTTTTTACATTGCCTGACCTTTATATGACACTTTAATATTCATATTTGGCTGCTGAGCTATCACAACTCCATAGTTTCAAAGCTGCTAATCTGATCATTTCCCTCTGTTCTTCTCACCTTTCTCAGTTTAGTCATTCTACCGACAGCAAAAGAAGAAACACATTTAGTTTAACTTTCATACCATTCAGAACTGATGACCCAAGGGAATATTCAGGCCATGCCTTCCTTTCAGCAAGAATATTGTGGGTGAAGAAATTCAAGTGAATACAGTAATTCACAGTATGAACTCAATTAAATCAATCAACGATTATTTCCTTCCTTTCAACTTTATGCCATGCAATGTATGGGGCACTTAGGCAAATAAATTCATGTAATACCATCATGAATTACCCTCAATCTGGTTAAAGATGTAAAACATATAAATGAATTTATTATTTTACTTATTCACCCAACAAACTTCCAGGGTGCATACCCTGTGTTTTGAAAAAAGATATGTGAGAATGAACAGGACACAGACATTCCCTTGAAGGAGATTGCATGTGCTCATAGGAGGGTTGCTGACAAGTAAAAAGAAAATGATAATGCATTGTGACAGATATTAGTATAAAAATAAGCACAAGGTCACCAAAGCTAATCTTGGAAATGCCAGGAAAGCCCTCTAAAGAATATGACCTCTTAGCTGATATCTGAGGAGTGGAGCAGAGTTTCTTAGCCTGAAAAGGAAGAAAGGAATGTTCCAACCTGTTATGAGCTGATTTATTGTGTCCCCCTAAAACTGACCTAATCTCAGAATGTGACTGTTTTTGAAATAGGATGGTTAAATAGATGAATATATTAAAATAAGGCCCTTAGAGCAGACCCTAATTGAAAATGGGGCTTCCCTAGTGTCTCAACAGTAAGAATCTGCATGCAAGGCAGGAGATGCAGGAGACATGAGTTAGATCCCTGGATTGGGAAGATCCCCTGGAGTAGTAGAGTCTTCCCTGGTGACTCAGATGGTAAAGAATTCATCAGCAATGCAGGAGACCTGGGTTCAAACCCTGGTTTGGGAAGATCCCCTGGAGAAGGAAATGGCAACCCACATCAGTATTCTTGCCTGGAGAATTCCATGGGCAGAAGAGCCTGACAGGCTACAGTCCATGGGATCACAAAAACATGACTGAGAGACTTACATACACACACCTGGAGTAGGATATAGCAACCCACCCAGCAACCTACTTGCTGGGAAAATCCCATGGACAGAGGAATCTGGATGGCTACAGCCCATGGGGTTGTAAAGAGTTTGACATGACTGAACAACTGAGAAATTTAATATGACTGGAGTCCTTTTAAGGAAAGTGAACACAAATAAACACCAGGAGTACATTCACCTAGGAATAACCATGTGAAGAACAGCCAGAAGACAACCATCTAGAAGCCAAGGAGAGAGGTCTTGTTGTCCAACCCAGTTCATATGTCCAGTATATGGTTGTTGTTATTTAGTCATTAAGTCATGTCTGACTCTTTTGTGACCCCATGGACTATAGCACACCAGGCTCCTCTATTCATGGGATTTCCCAGGCAAGAATACTGGAGTGGGTTGCCATTCCCTCCTCCAGGGGATCTTCCCAACCCAGAGATCGAACCCGGGACTCCTGTATTGCAGGCAGATTTTTTACCATGTGAGCCACCAAACTGTGAGGAAATACATTTCTATTGTTTTAGCCATTCTGTGGCACTTTTTTATGACAGCCAGAGCAAATTAATTACATAGTAGTTAGGAAATAAAATGCTCAAAAGCTCAGAGATAAGATAGAACTTAGTGTGATACATGATCTGACATACATATTATATTATGCGTATTATAAACTTCTAAGGAGTTGCATATGCACAAAATCATGAGGTCAAATTCACAAAGAATTCTGGTCGGAGGATTTGAGATGGCATCATCTGGATAGAAGGAATGAGGGCTGGTACAGGTTGAGCAGTAGCAGCTGAGCAAAAGTAAGAAGGCATTGACACTGGAAACAGCAACATAAGTGACTAGGTACCAGGAAACAGAAGTTACAAAACCCAAAACAAAGAGGTGCTTTGAAACAGAGTTGGAAGATGCACTTTCCTAGAATGGATGTATTCTTTAGGCAATGGTTACAGGCCCATGCACCAGGATACAGCAGTAAGTTAAGCAAAATAAAAGTCAATGATTTGAGAGCCTGGAGCCATGTGAAAGGGTGAAGGGAATGACTATTTCACACCTTCCAATGATCTGACCCCAATTCTTTGTAAGTTCTTCACATTAGCAACCCCCAGGTTTCAATTCTTAGTTCTCTTGTCTTCACTCAACATTTATTCCCTCGAAATCTTTTTTAAATATCACCCATACACCAATGTGGAGAAGGAAATGGCAACCCACTCCAGCGTTCTTGCCTGGAGAATCCCAGGGATGGGGGAGCCTGGTGGGCTGCCATCTGTGCGTTTGCACAGAGTCGGACACGACTGAAAAGCAACTTAGCAGTAGCAGCATACACCAACGACTCCCAAATATATAACTCACCTCAACATTTCTCTTAAGCCCAAACCCACCTATCCAACTCTATATCTGACATCTCTACCCAGTTGCTAATAGGCATCTATATTTATCCCAAACTTTATATTTGATATCCACCTCATAACCCCCAAGTCCTGTTGCAAGCCCAGTTATCCACATACCCATTGTTGTCAGTTCTTTAGTTAAAGAAGTTCATACCTGAAATGTCCCTGTTTTACCTTTCTCTCACACACCAAATCTAGAGCATCAGAAACTGTCACCGACTCTACTTTTCACGGTATATCTGGAATCCAAGCACCATTCATGAGCTTCACTTGTGTCACTCTAAACTGAACCAAAAGTACCACTTACTGGATTACTGCAATTTCACCCACTGGCGGCCCTGATTATGCCCTTGTCCTCTTGGTGCCTCCTTTCACTACAGCAATCAGAGCTATGGTTTCAGAAGTTAAATCAAATTTCTGAACCCCACCACTATTGACACTTTGAGATAGATGGTAGTTTATTGGGAGGGAGTGGGATGTTATATAATATATATATATATATATATATATATATATATATACATACATACATATATATAGCAGTGGCATCTACCCACTAAGTGCCAGTAAGACCTCCCTTCACAGTTGTGACAACCACACACGTCTCCAGAGGTTACCAAATGCCTCCTAAGGGGCAAATTATCTGTAGTGGTTGGATGGCATCACCGACTCAATAGAGGACATAAGTTTGAACAAGCTCCTGGAGTTGGATAGACAGGGAAGCCTGGCATGCTACAGTCCATGGGGTCTCAAAGAGTCAGACATGACTGAGCGACTGAACTGAACTAAACTGTGAACTACTGAAATAAATCAGATCATAAATAAAATTACAAACACACACACACACACACACACACACACACACAATACACCCACACAGTATAAAACCTAACTCCTTCTAGATTATACTGCCCTGTATCCTCTGCTGCATCCCTAGCCCATTAGCTCTCTCCTTGTCTCTCACTCCTCTCTCCATTACACACTTTGCATCAGTCATGTTAAACTGGTTGCTATATTATGGAATGCCAGGCTTGCTCCTGCCACAGGGGCTTTATCAGGCACAGCTCTGTTCTTACATCTCTCAAGTGTTTGCTCAGTTGTCACCTTCCAAATAAGTCCTACCTGATCACCCATTTATAAACTTCAATCTAGTACAACCATCTCCACAGTAGTCAACAGCATCAACTGTTTTCTCCTAATTTTACTATCACTGTCACTTTCTAACATATAATTTACTAATCCATTCAGCAGCTCTTTACAGAAGACCCACTCTCTAGTAGACACTGTTATGTTTTCCTGGGGTTGAGGAGTAAATGCAACACAGAGTCTAGATTCTACCTGAGGGAAAACAGACATTAAACAAGTCAGCAAGTAAAAGATGGAACAAGTCAAGTGGTGCTAAATGTTTTTCTTTCTTTTTTTTTTTTTTAAGTTTTGTATTGAAATACAGTTGATTTACAAAGTTGTGCTAGTTTCAGGTATACAATAAAGTATATATACTTCTTTAGATTCTTTTCTGTTCTAGGTTATTTCAAGATATTGAGTTTAGTTTTCTGTGCTATACCATATGTCCTTGTTGGTTATCTATTTTATACATAGTAGTGAGTGCATGTATGCTGTTGTTTCAGTCATGTCCAGCTCTTTGCAACGCTATGGTCTGTAGCCCACCAGGCTCCTCTGTCCATGGGATTCTCCAGGCAAGAATATTGGAGTGGGTGCCCATGCCCTCTTCCAGGGGATCTTCCCAACCCAGGAATCAAACCCTTGTCTCCTGCAGCTCCTGCATTGTAAGTGAATTTTTACTGCTGAGCCACCAGGGAAGCCCCAATATATAGTAGTGTGCATATGCTAATCCAAAGCTTCTGATTTATCCTTCTCCCCTCCCAGCTAAACATAAAGCAGCAAGGGAGTGAGAAGTGCTGGTGGGAATGATCCAATTTTAACTATGATAGCCAGAGATCTCACTGAATCTGTGAGATGTGAAAAATCTTCTAACTTTGTTTCTTAATGTTGTCAATCCTTGCTCATAAGCTGTAAGGTCAATGATTTTTTTCTGCTTTTGATCCTCAAGATAACTCTACCAACTTGAACAGAGCCTAATACCTAGTAGAGCTCAATAAATATTTCTTGAGCTTCTCTTGAGTCAAAGAAAGTCTTAAGGCATCTTTACAGTTTTGTTTTTATGATATAGAGGTTCTAACTGGAAACATATCACTCATTTTTTGTGTAAGTCTGTCATGAATATATCACAGACAATTGACTTTGGGATTACCTATAAAGTCTGCATAGAAACAGAATAGCAACATGAATTAATGAGGAAAGCATGATATAAATGGTGTATGTGGTGTTTTCAAGTACAAAGACAGGGGAGATGATTTCAATTGGGCAGACAAGGTATTTAAAACATGGCTTAAAGGAAGGGAAGGATTTCAATGAAGTTAAAAAGGGCAGAAGACCATTCCAAAGATAAAGAATACAGTGAACCAAAAATCATTAGAGCCAACTCTGAGCTGTGT
Source organism: Redunca redunca (assembly GCA_006410935.1). Classification (NCBI taxonomy): domain Eukaryota; kingdom Metazoa; phylum Chordata; class Mammalia; order Artiodactyla; family Bovidae; genus Redunca; species Redunca redunca. Next base: position 197,166 of record SJYQ01002814.1, read on the forward strand.
CCATGTCAGGAACGAGCTCCTGCCTCATTGCTGTTGCTGCTAAGTCACATCAGTCGTGTCCAACTCTGTGGAACCCCAGAGACGGCAGCCCACCAGGCTCCCCCATCCCTGGGATTCTCCAGGCAAGAACACTGGAGTAGGTTGCCATTTCCTTCTCCAATGCATGAAAGTGAAAAGTGAAAGTGAAGTCTCTCAGTCGTGTCCAACCCTCAGCGACCCCATGGACTGCAGCCCACCAGGCTCCTCCATCCACGGGATTTTCCAGGCAAGAGTACCGAAATGGGGTCCCATTGCCTTCTCCAGTCCTGCCTCATTAGCTCATGATTAATATGACTAGGGAGACCATAGATGTTATTGCCAAGCCTGCAAGGAAACCCAACCAGTCCATCCTAAAGATCAGTCCTGAGTGTTCATTGGAAGTACTGATGTTGAAACTGAAACTCTAATACTTTGGCCACCTGATTCAAAGAGCTGACTCAATTGAAAGGGAAAGATGCTGGGAAAGATTGAGGGCAGGAGGAGAAGGGGACAACAGAGGATGAGATGGTTGGATGGCATCATGGACTCAGTGGACTTGGTTTTGGGTAGACTCCAGCAGTTGGTAATGGACAGGGAGGCCTGGATTACTGTGGTTCATGGGGTCCCAAAGAGTCAGACACAACTGAGCGACTGAACTGAATTGAATTGGGACATGGCATTTTCCAGGCAAGAGTACTGGAGTGGGGTGCCATTGCCTTCTCTGGAAAATAAAAGGGAACACTATTAATAATTATACCAAGAAAATAGGTATTATTTGGAACTGTTACAAGCAAAGCTTATTTATGTTATTATGAACCTTCTGTTCCATTACTGTGCTGCTTTTTTGCATGGTTACAATTGCACATGTTTCTTTATGTTGGTTTCTAGCTCAGCAGGAGAGAGATAGGAGCCTACCTTTCCCCAGTCCTTACTCTCAACCATTCCAATGACAGAAGAGGGCAGAGAGCTCCCCATGGTAACTGTTTACTGTTTCTTAATTGCCTTCAGCTCAAAAGAATGCCACTGGCATGCATATTCTTACCCCCTTCACAAGAATCTGTGAGATGAGCTACTTTCTGAACAATAGTGAGACAGTAGGTGAATAAACAATAAGGTCCTACTGTATAGCACAAGGAACTGTATTAAGTATCCTATGATAAACCATAATGGAAAAGAATATTAAAAAAAGAATCTCTATATGTGAATAATCGAGTAACTTTGGTGTACAGCAAGAATTGGCACAACATTGTAAGTCAATTATACTTCAATAATACATACACACATATGTGTGTGTGTATATATCTATCTATCTATATATATATATAGAGAGAGAGAGAGATCTAGTTCTCACAAGGAGGCACAGAGCAAGAAAAAAGGTGTAGGGTTTGAGCCAAACTAAGTACTGACATGCGAGCAAAGCTTTATTAAAACTAAATGTGAATCTGTAAAGCCTCAGCCTGCTGATCACCTCTGGTGACTCCTGGCAACTCAGCACTGTAGCTCAGGAATGACTGGGAATTACAGATTCCAGGGTGAATTCCAAACCAAACTCTTAAGATAACTCAATTCTGTATGCCCTGCTATTAGGAAATTCGGAAAATGGCTTTCACTGTCTCCCAACTGCATTATTCTCTGTCTTTTTATCTTTGTTTCTGGTGTCTTTGGGGCCTGAAACATCTTTACCAACTACCCATATCATAAATTTCACAATGAAGTTGAAATGTCACTTTCTTACTGGAGGCCTTCGTAATCTCCCTGGTGAGTTTTTCTCACCACATTCCTATAACATCTGTACACTCTCTATTACAACTTTAGTACTCAGTTAACAGTATTGATATGGTCTTCCACCTTGCACATACCTCCATGAAATATCTGAATGTTTTCAGGAAGTCCCCTCTTCCTTTCACTGTCTGTCTCCCACCCCATGCCCATCTTCTAGTCTGAAGGATGATTTCAATTTCACCTTTATGATTTTAATCCTTAGTATTTTAAAAATAGGCAACAGTGTAGTACTGGCACAAAGATAGAAATATAGATCAATGAAACAAAATAGAAAGCCCAGAGATAAATCCACACACCTATGGACACCTTATCTCAGACAAAGGAGGCAAGAATATACTATAGATTAAAGACAATCTCTTTAACAAGTGGTGCTGGGAAAACTGGTCAACCACTTGTAAAAGAATGAAACTAGATCACTTTCTAACACCACACACAAAAATAAACTCAAAATGGATTAAAGATCTAAGTGTAAGACCAGAAACTATAAAACTCCTAGAGGAGAACATAGGCAAAACACTCTCCGACATACATCACAGCAGGATCCTCTATGACCCACCTCCCAGAATGTTGGAAATAAAAGCAAAAGTAACCAAATGGGACCTAATTAAACTTAAAAGCTTCTGCACAACAAAGGAAACTATAAACAAGGTGAAAAGACAGCCTTCAGAATGGGAGAAAATAATAGCAAATGAAGCAACTGCCTAACAACTAATCTCAAAAATATACATGCAACTCCTGCAGCTCAATTCCAGAAAAATAAATGACCCAATCAAAAAATGGGTCAAAGACCTAAACAGACATTTCTCCAAAGAAGACATACAGATGGCTAACAAACACAAGAAAAGATGTTCAACATCATTCATTATCAGAGAAATGCAAATCAAAACCACAATGAGGTACCATTTCACACCAGTCAGAATGGCTGCTATCCAAAAGTCTACAAGCAATAAATGCTGGAGAGGGTGTGGAGAAAAGGGAATCCTCTTACACTGTTGGTGGGAATGCAAACTAGTACAGCCACTATGGAGAACAGTGTGGAGATTCCTTAAAAAACTGGAAATAGAACTGTGTTATGACCCAGCAATCCCACTGCTGGGCATACACACCGAGGAAACCAGAATTGAAAGAAACACACGTATCCCAAAGTTCATCACAGCACTGTTTATAATATCCAGGACATGGAAGCAACCTAGATGCCCATCAGCAGATGAATGGATAAGAAAGCTGTGGCACATATACACAACAGAGTATTACTCAGCCATTAAAATGAATACATTTGAATCAGTTCTAATGAGGTGGATGAAACTGGAGCCAATTATACAGAGTGAAGTAAGCCAGAAAGAAAAACACCAATAGAGTATACTAACAAATATATATGGAATTTAGAAAGATGGTAATGATACCCCTGTATGTGAGACAGCAAAGAGACACAGATGTATAGAACAGTCTTTTGGACTCTGTAGGAGAGGGAGAGGGTGGGATGACTTGGGAAAATGGCATTGAAACATGTATAATATCATATATGAAACGAATCACCAGTCCAGGTTCGATGCATGATACAGGATGCTTGGGGCTGGTGCACTGGGACAACCCAGAGGGATGGTATGGGGAGGGAGGCAGGAGGGGGAGTCAGGATGGGGAACACGTGTATACCTGTGGCGGATTCATGTTGATGTATGGCAAAACCAATACAATATTGTAAAGTAATTAACCTCCAATTAAAATAAATTTATATTAAAAAAATAAAATAGGCAACAGTAATTTGTTGACTTATTTTGTCTAACCTTTGCCTTCCAACATTAATCCATCTCTCCATCTTCTCCAACATTTATCAAGTACAGAGCTTTGGCACTATTCAAAGTAACACAACAAGCCAACTCCATCTTTTGTCATAGTTCTTCATGCAAAACAAGGCAAAAAAGAGGATCTTAGCTAAATACTGATGATAGAAACCTAGAAGGGTGAGAAACACTTTCCAATGGGAAGGGAATTTAGGGAGCAGAAACATTTTATTTTCTTACTTTCAAGATAAAGCTATAAAACTGTGGAAGTAAGAACAGTGAGATAAAATTGTATTTAACTAGAACCTCCCCAAATGGCTTTTGAGGATATTCATATATTCAGATAAAAGCTTTTAAGCTTTAACTGCCCTTCAGAGTATGGGCCTGGTGAGGATGGTTCTATGCATGTGTGTTTGAGTGAACTGATGTAAAATATATACAATATGCCAGAGCAAACTGAATGAGTTCACTGGCTAAGTATGTCATTTTCCTCAAACAATATTTATTTGTTTTACCTCCATTATAAATTTTGCCAGTTGAAATTATCTCAGGCCATAGCAGAAATTGATATTGTGTTATTTTTATTAATAAATTCTGATATGTTGTTAATTTCTTCAAATCCTTTTTCTTAAGGTTGTGTTATAAAGTTCACATGCAAAAATTTAGCCTTTGTAATGAAATAAACCTTACTTTTTGTAAAGTTATAAATAAAATTCTCTGAAACTATTTTTCCCTTCCCCTTTGCAAAAAGAAATGACTTCAAGACCTTTAGTGATGATATTAACTTCATACAGAATAATCCTTAATGAAAAACACTCAAATATTTATAGAAATAGGGCTTCCCTGATAGCTCAGCTGGTAAAGAATCTGCCTGCAATGTGGAAGACCTGAGTTCAATCCCTGGGAAGAAGGCTACCCACTCCAGTATTCTGGCCTGGAGAATCTCATATAGTCCATGGGGTCCCAAAGAGTAGGACACAACTGAGTGACTTTCATTTTCATTTTTAGAAATATATTTGGGGCATTTTTCAGTACTAAATTGTAATTAAGCCTACATTTTTACGGCTTTAGAATTGACTGGACTTTGTGTTAAAATACTTCTACTTATAAATAGGGTACTATAAGCTTCTGCTTGTTAAAATCTGATTAGTTTTAGGACTAAAGAAGTATCAATCTGAAGTTCCTCTCTTGCTGAGTGTAGTATGATGTGCAGAGCTTTAATTCAAATGACTTTACTATTGAAAAAGTAAGTAAATAATTGTCACACAGTTTGGTAAGCTTATATTGATAGGTACATATAATAGAAGAAACACAGGGAAAGGCATGGCTGGGTGGAAGAGAAAGGATATATTAGAACAATATATTAGTAAGATATTGAAGAAAGAATAGAACCTTCCAGGAAGCAAAGAAGAGAGAAGAGTATTTGTGGAGAGCTTAATAGCACTTTCACAAAGGCTTGGAGATGTAATAGGATTTGGTGAGTTGAAGATTCAAAATTAAAAGTCAAAGAGTGGGAGAGTGAGAGATAAGTAGAAACATCATAGACTTTGACCCAGTTGTGACATCTGTTTGCATAAGCCAAGGAGTTTGTGGTTCTTCTGCAGACAAGGAAAGATGAGAGAAGAGAATCATTACAACCCAGTGATTTTGTTTTTTTTAAAGGCAGAATAAAAAGTAAAAGTCAAAATCATCAGACCTTCATTTTTACTGTCTTTTATATTTATATGAATATATATATACAGAAAATTTATTTTTTTTAAGTTAATAATTCCCAAAAGATACATTTACCTGTGCGAATCAGCCATCATATGATGGATTCAGGTGAGAAAAAGCAATTAAATTGTTCAAACAAAACAAAACCATGATGTTAGGTTACCCTAGGGGTATTTGAAAATTTATCTAATACTGTGAAGTGGCTCCCACTTGTTTTCTCTCTTTCTTTTATTTTTCAAAAATTTTCTGCTGTTGGATATCAGATCAAAATTTGCCCAGCAATATCACTAAAGCTACCACCAAACAGGAAACCTAGATCAGTATTTGGAAACTGTCCAGGTAAAAAATAGGCCTGGCCACCTTAGGGGGAAAGGGGTGGCCACCCCTTTGTCAAGGTTCCATCTCTTAGGTAATGAGCTATTTGCCCATTTGCCACACACCGTCAGGATGTATAAATGGTGAAGCCCAGCAACAGGAAGCACACAGGTGGTCAGTCCTACAATAATGAGATTCCATTGGCATGCTTTTTGTATTACATCTTTATTATGTATAGTACCTTGACATTTCATGCCACTGCTAGATTGCTTACCATGGTTGATTAGCCTGAATTTTGCTTTACAAAACTCACTTAGACTTGATGTGTTTGTAATTCTGTTGACTTTCCATTTCACAATAATCCCTACAGTTCATTCTGAAACTATCTCATGTTGCTGAAGAATGTATTTTTCCTAAGTGTGATGTTACAGTTGATATAAATTTTAATTACTAGAGGTAAAGTTATCTGTTCTCATTTTCTAAGTTCTTAGCATGAGTGTTTCTATGAGTCTACATCTCTCATACCAATCTATGTATTGCAGAAGGTTTTTTAGAATCATTTCTAAAGATATTAAATTATGAGAATTTGAAAATATTTGATGAAAGCTCAACAAAGGTATTGAAGAAACTTTGTCCACGTGTTCAAGCAATTTTTCTCAGAGACTTAAAGACTAGGACAATTTGAAAAGAGAAAGTAAATATAAGCAGACTGATGCATCATTTTCCTATCATCATCATCACTGTAAACAAATTCAACATTACTGATCCACTGTAAATCAAAATAACAGTAAGATGCCATTTTCATTCAGCAAAAGTTTAAATAATAATAATGTTTATTATTACCAATGTCCTATGAATTCAGAAAATATGTACTCCTCTCACATTATGAGTAAAATTGAAAATTTTATAAGAAAGAAGTTAAAAAGTTTATCATATGAATGATGAAATGTTTATACCTTTTAATTCTCTGTGCTACTTCTAGGAAATCATAGGAAAAAAGTCAGAGATTGGAACAAGGATTTGTTACATACATAGAATGATCATCCCAATATTGCTGATACTGTGAAGAAAATGAGATAATTCAAGTGCTTAATAATAGAGGATTGGTTAAATAAATAACAGTAAAACCATAATTTGTATATGATTGACATAATAAAATTCTTGTGATAATGGCATATATGAACAGATACAATATTGTACATACAGATAATATTATACATCATAAATTTTAAAGTGTGTGCTTTTGTAATAGCTTATACTGGCTATGAATATATATACATATATACAATATTGTATAATACAACAATACAACATTGTAAATCAACTATACTTAAATGAGAAAAAGTGTGTGTTTTTGTGCAAAACCGTTTATCTGGAATGTAATATACCACCATATTAGCCGTAGCTATCTTTTGGGTACTGGGATTATGGGGGATTTTTTTTCTCTCTTTAATCATTCTGTTTCTGCCAAATGTTTTACAATAATCATGGATTGGTTTTTCAATCAGAAAAAAAAAAAGGCAGTGAATATTTTGAAAGAATTCTTGAAGATATTTGTATAGCGCTCAAGCAGTTGCTTGTTGACTGTTGTCTAAATACTGCCTGGCTTGGTCAACACAATATAGTTTACTCTATCCAAGAGTAATTCTTTAACAAGGTTGTTGGGAGTTGGCATCATACACTGGTTTGTCACCTAAAATGTGTCATATGAAAATTCAAACATCTACCCACAGAGTTTTTGTAGAACATCCTTGAAGTATTTTGTAAGTTCTGATGCTTCAAAAATTTCACTTCGCTGGTACTCTGAAAATACTGATATTCATGCTTCATCCCCAAAATGAGGTCTAAGTGTAGGTGATTTTTAAAGCTCCTCAGATATTTTTAGTGTGTATCCAGAGCTGCTAATTTTTGCATGCTTAAATTGCAGTGTTGGATCTAAACTGTTCCTTACAGCGCACAGTGAGATTTGTCCATAAATTGAGTGAGATAGGTTCTAAAACAGTAAATATTTAGAAATGTCTGCATTAACTTGAAATCGCTGTAATTTTCAAATTAGTGGTTAGCAAATGCCACTCATTAAACAAGGAATAAACCAGATAGGTTGCTTTTGAAGTCATTTGACACATCACGTGATCTACATATTTGTCAGGTACAAATCTCACCTATCAGTTCATGAAAAAATGGAAAAGATTAAAATATCATAGCTGGTCCTTCAGGATAACAGGTTCAGGGTGCAGAATTTACCAGTTTGTTTTAAGTTATTGAATATCCCCCACAGCACAAATTGCATCTATAGCAAGTGTTCCAAACGCTTCTCCTGTTGTAATGGATGATGATTTAATATTTCTTCCTTTTAAGAAATTAATTGAATTTTAATGGGGCCATTAGTGTCATGATGTCTTACAATGAAATAATTTACTTAGGATAGTGGAGATTTCTAACAGTGATTCAACTGACTTGATATATATTTAGCAGCAGAATAAGCTTGTTAATGTCCATTAAATAATCCTTCATCTCTTCTTTTACTCTTTTACTTTTGACCTATTCATAACAGTCTTTACTGGCCCAGGTCTACTGTTTGACTTGCAGTGAGAAACTGCATCATTTACACCAATGGCACCCCTAGACCATGGCTCACTTTACTCAACTGTGTAAAGATTATACCTAGACCTATATTTGTCTCTTATGGTAATTGCCATGAAATTAAAAGACGCTTACTCCTTGGAAGGAAAGTTATGACCAACCTAGACAACATGTTGAAAAGCAGACACATTACTTTGTCAACAAAGGTCCATCTAGTCAAGGCTATGGTTTTTCCAGTGGTCAGATATGGATGTGAGAGTTGGACTATAAAGAAAGCTGAGCACCAAAGAATTGATGCTTTTGAACTATGGTGGTGGAGAAGACTCTTGAGAGTCCCTTGGACTGCAAGTAGATCCAACCAGTCCATCCTAAAGGAAATCAGTCCTGAATATTCATTGGAAGGACTGATGCTGAAGCTGAAACTCCAATACTTTGGCCACCTGATTCAAAGAGCTGACTCATTTGAAAAGACCCCAATGCTGGGAAAGACTGAGGGCAGAAGGAGAAGGGGACGACAGAGGATGAGATGGTTGGATGGCATCACCAACTCAATGGACATGGGTTTGGGTGGACTCCGGGGATTAGTGATGGACAGGGAGGCCTGGTGTGCTGCAGTTCATGGGGTCACAAAGAGTTGGACATTACTGAGCAACTGAACTCACTGAACTTTGTCTCTGCCTAACTAGTTCTCTCCTCTCTCTTACTTTTTAATCATTTGAAGTTAGAAAGTATTTACCAAGCATGAAAAACTGAGTTGTTGAAACTGCACATTTTGCTGAACAAATATCCTCTGTTTCTAACCTTAGAAGTTTGTTTCAAGTTAAGGTAAAATTGGCATGGACATCAAGATTGGATCTCCATGAACTGATGCTGTGATTTACTAATGCTAAAATTGTCCTCAATTATCAGTCTGATATAGACACAATAATTGGCTTCCATAGTTGTGACTTGATAGATGTTTTTGTTAGCAAAAACAGTAGCAATTAGCTTTGTGGAATAGGTTGA
>SJYQ01002814.1:215371-242148 GCA_006410935.1 Redunca redunca
TACATATACATTAGAAACATATTGTGTATATTACATATATATATATATATTCTGTATACGTACATATACACCTTCACACACACACACACTTTGCAATTATTCAGTTCACTGACAATTTAGTTTCCTAAGGCAACCACTGATTACAGTTTCTTTTGATTCCTTCCTGAAATCCTGAAAGTGTTGTATGCCTTAAATAATATATATATAATTATATATTATATAAAGATACAAAATGATTTATTTAACTGTTCCTCTATCATCATTTACAAATTATCACTTGTTTCCAACTTTTTTCCACTAAAAAAAATTGTGAAATAAGCATTTTGTTATAAACATCTTTTAAAATCTTTATTAATACATCTACAGGGTCAATTTCTTGTAGAGTGGTTGGTTGTTAAATAAAAAAAGTTCAGTTCAGTTCAATCACTTAGTTGTGTCCAACTCTTTGTGACCCCGTGAACCGCAGCACACCAGGCCTCCCTGTCAATCACCAACTCCTGGAGTCCACCTAAACCCATGTCCATTGTGTCAGTGATGCCATCCAACCATCTCATCCTCTGTTGTCCTCTTCTCCCATCTGCAATCTTTCCCAGCATCAGGGTCTTTTCCAATCAGTCAGTTCTTCGCATCAGGTGGCCAAAGTATTGGAGTTTCAGCTTCAGCATCAGTCCTTCCAATGAACACCCAGGACTGATCTCCTTTAGGATGGACTGGTTGGATCTCCTTGCAGTCCAAGGGACTCTCAAGAGTCTTCTCCAACACCACAGTTCAAAAACATCAATTTTTGGCACTCAGCTTTCTTTATAGTCCAACTCTCACATCCATACATGACCACTGGGGAAACCATAGCCTTGACTAGATGGACCTTTGTTGACAAAATGTCTCTGCTTTTGAATATGCTGTCCAGGTTGGTCATAACTTTCCTTTCAAGGAGTAAGTGTAGGCCTTTTAGAATGCAATGCTTGTTGATAAGTTCCATTCTAAACATGTGCACATACACACTTCCCAATAAGAATGTCCCCTTATCTTTATCTTCCACTTATGTTTATGAACATACATTTTGAGACAAAAAGTAAATAAAGAGGTTAACATTTGAACTCAGTGCTGTTTGGTTTCCAAAACTGCACTAAAGTTTCCATAGTCTTAAGCATTATGATTAAAAGAAAGCCTAGATGTTGCTAACATTGTACAAACATTTATAACTTATTAAATTCTATTGAATCTTTGATCTCATCTGATTTCTACAATAACCAATGAAACTTAAACTCAAAGTGATTAATTAAATTGCCTAAGGACATGTATCTATCCATTACCCACACTCTGCTCACTTTCTTACTCAGGGCTCAAACAATCTAAGCAATCTTAGGCACATAACCTTCTTATCCAAAGTTTCTGACTTGAAAACACCAAGAGATTGAAGTAGATAATACTATGGTAACTTTTATGTTTATGTTTATGTTTTGTTGTTGTTGTTGTTGTTTTTTCTGTTACTTATAGAGGGAATTTAAAAATGTATTCATTTATTTTTAGATACTACCACCAAAGATTATTATTTGACTGTGGCAAGTGTGTGTGTCAGGGTGCAGGAGGGAGACAAAAACTGGAAGAGGAGGCAGAGAGATATTGTCCTTACAAATGTTTTAAAAGAAATGTAACTATCCAGGTATTACATTTAGTTACAATACAAGAGCTTAAAAGTGATACTTTGCTTTCATTATGAATTTCTGTTAATTGCACTCCTTTTGAAAGATTTGAATTTAAATATTCAACCCCAAATTTTAAAGAGCTCTATTAGAAATCCAGGAGCTCCCTTCAATAATGTAGAAGCAAACAAGATTCTCTGTTAAATCACAAAATCATTTAGAAAGACAAGATTAAAAAATCTCAATAACTAAAGTTACCAATTTTACCCAGATAGTTTTACTGCCTAAAAACGTGTTCTTTGTCTGTCATCATGAGTTTGACTGTTGCTAAAGTTAGGCATTTTTATATTTTTCCATCTTCTCTCATGTTTGAAAAAAGAAAGTGAAGTCACAATGACACTAGACAGAATCTCCACTAAACCATTACTTCACTAGGTGACCTTAGATTGCACTCTTGAATATTTCAGTTTTCTTATGTGTAAAATGAGGATGCTGGAAACTACAAATACCCCACCTATTGTAACCTCTGGGTAGATGAAAATGACAATATGAGAGAAGAGTGTTTAGTACTAAATGCATTACTCTTGCTACTCATTGCTTGTAGAATTTGTGAGGAGTTATCATCAAGCACAAAGGACTTGGTTTTGGAATAGTACTTTCTTAAATACAAAAAACATAAATAAATGTTATTTTTTATTATTCTTATTTATGGAATCCAATATCCATATTGGTTCTTGTTTTCACTAAATCATTTAACACATATTAATATTCATGAGAGCCTACATTCTTTGGAACTGTGCTAAGTAGTAAGGGACCATTANATAAATGTTATTTTTTATTATTCTTATTTATGGAATCCAATATCCATATTTGTTCTTGTTTTCACTAAATCATTTAACACATATTAATATTCATGAGAGCCTACATTCTTTGGAACTGTGCTAAGTAGTAAGGGACCATTAGGTAATGCATTTTTATAATTATGGCCTAACTTCTACACCCCCTCTTGGTCTTCTTATTTCCTTTTCCTCCTTTATCAACTTCTCTGAAAGCTGGCTCCTCTCTCTTTTCATGCCTCTCATTCAGGCCTTCTTCATATTCTCCACATCATAAATCATCATCTTCTTCAATATAGCCAGAGTTAGTTTTCAGACTTATGTGCATTTATTCATGTCATTCTTTCTATCTGGTTTCATACAAACTTTTCTCTATTTTCTACCATGTAATTGCATACTCATGATTGTGGCTATCAAAAATGTTCATAATCTCACTTCAAATTCAATTTCAAATCATTATTCAAAGTCAACTTAGAGTCAAACCATCAGTGCATTGTATGATATAGATTTTGTGTTTTATCATAAGAGAATGGGGAATTACTAACATTGAAACAATAAAAGTATAAAATAAAATATTTCATCAGGAAAGAGTCAACTTCCTTTCATGGTAAGATGTTTAATGTTTAATTTAAAAAAAAAAAAAAGGTTTCCTTTTGAAACCTCTGTACCTTCTTAAAACTTAACCTGGGACAGCAAGGAAAGGAAACTTCCTTTTTTTTTTTTTTTTTAATCAATTGAATACTTTCCAAAAATTTGTTCTATCTGATCAAGAGGGACTTGTTCTCTTTGCAAAATGGAATGACCACATTATGCCCATCCATTAAAAGGTTGATTTCTAACATGCTTGGCCAGATCTGGGGGTTTGCCTAGATTAGATAATAGTGTGCCATTCATTTCTTCAACTAGTACTTATTATTTCAAAGCAATTCATCGTTTTAAATAATGAGATAACTCTTGGTGAAAATCACAAAAGCAATTCTTGCCAGCTGGCATTTGTCAGTGAGTAATATATCACCAAAGGGAATGGACACTTTCGATGAGTGAGGCTAATACATCATCCAGATGAAAAGCTGTGATGATATATTGAAAATCAGGATGTCCAAGAAAAGGATTGGATCTTTTCCTTTTTCAGACTGAGAAAAGAGGAAAAGGATGGGGGCAAACTCTCTAATTTATAAGAGTAACAAAGAAGCCTGAGGGTCCTTAAATTACAGCTGTTGTTGGTGAAATGTAATAAGGATGGCCAAAGGAATGGGGAGATTTTTCTTTACAGAAAAATAAAAGATAAAAGTTATAAAGCATTGCAAAGTGAATTTCCTTAATGAACCATATTAAAGAATGCTGAGTCTTAGCTTTACATTATTAAGCAAATAAAACTGAGTAGAGATGCATCTTCAAAAGCAGAGTACTCTTTTACAGGAGACCAAGTCTTTCCACATCTGGGGGACTGATAGGGAAGGGTTGCTCTTACAGGCCAAGTGCATTTCTAGCTTAATAATAAATGAGGTCTCTAGTTGCCATGGCAATGATGAATATATTTTTTCCCCATTTGGAATTTAATAAAGCTACCTTTTACTTAAAGAATAGTACTTCAGGATAGCAAGAAAGTCAGTTTATTTGAAAAAAAAATTTTTTATTTGGTTTCCAAAACTTGAATACAACAGTATTGCTGATAGGTTCAAAACTTGACCTACGGATTCATAGTTCAAGAATCCTACCCATATGGACCTGGATGAAAATCTTGGCTCTGCCACCTAATAGCTTGGGCAAATTACTGAAACTCTAAGACTCAACTGTAAAATAGAAAGAAGCATAAGACTTGAAGATAAAATGATATATGTAAGACACTGTGTAAAATTCCCATCATAAATAGTACTTAAAATAGTTGTTATTTATATTGGTAAAATCACTCTTTTTTTTCTCATCTACATAATTTATAAACAAAATCACTGCACACTATATATACATTTATACACACACTCATACTCAAACACGTCAGCCTTATATGCTGTTTTGGATAGTTTGGAGTATTGAGGAATCAGAAAATTGTTCTGATTCATTTACAAATTGAAGCGAACCGTAGCCATGGAGTTAAAGAAGCATTTCCCAGATGACAGGGGCTTCCCTCAGTTCTCAGTTAGTAAAGAATCTGTTTGTAATGCAGGAGAACCCAGTTCCATTCCTAGGTCAGGAAGATCTCCTGGAGAAGGGATAGGCTATCCACTCCAGTATTGTTGGGCTTCCTTTGTGGCTTAGCTGGTAAAGAATTTGCCTGTAATACAGGAGATCTGGGTTCAACCCCTGGGTCAGGAAGATACCCTGGAAAAGGGAAAGACTACCCATGCCAGTATTATGGCCTGGAGAATTCCATGGACTATATAGTCCATAGGGTCACAAAGAGTCAGACACAACTGAGTGACTTTCACTTCCACTTTCTTACCCAGATGGTAAAAACCATAGATTTAAATTAAAAATGTTAAACTTATATATAAACACATATGTATTTTAAATCTCAGTGTCTCATAAAAACCTCAAAATAAGAGTAAAGATGCATTTTAAAAAGCATAAACCTATTTGAATAAATACAAAAGAGGAAACAGCAGAAACACTATGGTTAAAACCAGGAAGCAGATGAATGAGTAGTAACTGACTCAGCAGACAGACAACAACAACAAAACAAAACAATGGAAATGATTTCAGTAGTGAGTTTGGGAAGGAGAGTGCATACATAGTTAAGTTGATTTTTTCACCATATCCCTATTAGGGTTCAGAGATTGGCATCTCTTCTGAAAATGAAAATGCAGGTGGGTCTGGAAAGAGACAGTGTGGTTAAGAGTCCCCATGAGAAGCAATAAGCTATTCAGAGCATTTTTTCTATCCAGTGCTGTGGATCGATTTTTCCTCAGCTAGTCAAAAGACTGAAGAATGGTTCTCTAGAGATTGATCCAGGAACTCTGAACTCAGGACATCAGGCACTGCTAGGGGTGAAGGCTCTACTCTGGAAAACGTGATTTGAAGTATAGCTTAAAGTTAAATAGGGTAATCTACACTATCTTTCCCTTAGTTTGCTCCCATGTTTACAGACTGGAGACTGTTTCAGAGGAAAAAGACCAATTCGAGGGAAAATACTTCTGGACACCAACATTTAAGGGATCCCAGAAAACTGACCAAGCAGATCAGCTACATCAAGGCTTAGAAGCCCACTGAAAAGCTGAGAAGCCCACTGCCCCCCTTACATGAAGAGAGGTTCCAGGTAGCTTGTAGTGCCCTAGTTCACATCCAGAGCCCAGTAGATATATGAAGAATGTCTCTAATGTAAAACATATTAACCCAAACTAACAAAGAAGTAGGAAAAAATACAGAATATAGAGGAAACAGAAAATTCATGGAAAGTGAAAAAAATTCATATATTTAGATAAGAAAAATGCATATCTGAAACGAAAGAGAGAGAGAATAATTGTGGGTTGACATTTCCTCCTCCAGGAGGTCTTCCCAACCCAGGAATTGAACCCGTGATTCCTGTGGCTCCTCCACTTCAGGCAGATTCTTCACCCTCTGAGCCATCAGGGAAATCTAATTGACAGAATTAACAGCACTAAAATATTAGCTCTAGTATTCCTGATTCAGCATGATGCCTAGGGTCATGGAGTAGTCTGTCTTCCAACTTATCACCTTTCCCAGAAGATGTCTTCTTTGTACCTTTCCACCTGGGCCAGAGGGTGAGTGTAGGGAGTTAAAAGTGAGTTTTATAAAACTTGTGAAGACCCGAATGCAGTAACCTGAGGTTTGTGGGTAATTTTCACCCATGGCAGTCAGGGGAAGTCACTTATGCACATATGATAAACAGATCAGGAAGAACATATGGCCCAGAGGGAATATTGTTATGCATCCATCAAAGGTGTTCACCAGTCAGTAGTTGTTCTCCCCACTGTAAGAGATATGCTGTGTGAAACTGAACAAGGCCAACATCTGTAATTATACTGCAGGGGGCAGGGATGCGGGTGGAGAAGTAGTCAGGGGAGTGGAATGAAGGGTGAGAATTACCTAAACAAAGCCTGGAGATTTCCTCTGAAGTCTGATTTCACGTCTATTATCTGCATGTATTGTTTGACTTCAATTTCTAGAATCCACCATTGACAATTAATTGATAATTTAATTGACAGATATTGAGTAGTATAACTTAACCTACCAGGTATCTGGGAGGCCCTGAGAATATAATAATACGAGAAAAGGCTGGAATAGCTACTGACTTTCCCTGCTGCAGCCTCTGATACTGGTGGAGTATCCAGTGCTATAACAGAATAGGAGAGCAGACCACTATCAGAGAAAGAAGCACCCCAAACCTGGACACTTTCCAGGAACCAATCCTTTTGAAAGACCTGAATAGAGACAATTATTGTGCATCTCACCACAACCTCCCCATGTTTCAGGCAGGCATTTCCATCACACCTTTGCTCACTTCCCTTCCTGTGATGGCCAGCATGCACTCATTCACACCTACACTGTGAGGGTCAGTTGGGCCAGCTCAGTGTCCACCTGGCAGGATATCTGGACAAGAAGCACAATATAGCAAAGAGCAGAGTAAAGGTAATAGATATGCTCTGACCACAGTGGGACACAAATCCCCAACCAGAAATTGGCAGTGATAACAGCATCCACTCACATTCTGGCACAGGATGCTGTCCAGATTTCTAACAGCCTGAGACTGACTAAGAAGTGGAACAGGACTGTGTGAGGGGACATCCATGTTGTGCTGCTCCAGACACTTTCGCAAAGCCTGCCTCTTTGATTGCTAACAGACAGCTGAGAACAGATGGATCCCTGCAGGGGACCAGCTAAATTTTGGCATATAGCCAGCTTACCAGTCAGTGGCCAGAACCTGGTTAGAATGATTTGTTTTTGAGCCAGCCATTTTACCATTCTATTTTCCTCATTTTCTGTAGAAGATATAAACAGCAAGTCATAGCCATTAGCTGCATGCTGGGTGACCTAGAATTTTGTGGCCAAGTGCTCAAGGGATTCTATTTTCAGACTGAACCATGTCTGCATATACCAATAGGAAACAGAGTAGTTTCATAACTCCAAGAGGTGTAGAGTGTAAGAAAGCATCACCAGGTCAACAACCAGTGCTTCCTTCTCAATGTCAAGGTTATCGTAAGTCTCTAAAGTGCAAGGAGACAGTATTAATACGGGAGTCATCCTATTAGACTGAATTCTATACTATACTATTATCAAAAGGATGGTATACAAGTTCACTGTCCTATCTATCTCTGTCCATACATCTTCTAATGTTCCTTCTGAAAATGTACTGAGTTGTCATTTGAATGTGGGGAGTGTCCACAAGCTAATATTTCTTGAGCTGTATGGATCAAGTCATTGCATTTGCTCTATCAATCTAAAATTGCAACTCAAAGTATTTTCAGAAAGGAGCTATTTGGGGAGGTCATCCTAATGATTTTGTTGGTTTACATGTTCTCCCATAAGGACCTCCTTCAATTGGATGCAAGCACAGTCAGGTTGGTCAAGAACTTAGTACTTAGACTTCTTTGCTTCTCAATTAACAACAGTGTACTATCCCAATAGGAGGGCACATACAGATGAAAGTAAAAGTGTTAGTCATGTCCAACTCTTTGCAACTCTCTGACTGTAGCCCTCCCAAGCTCTTCTGTCCATGGAATTCTCCAAGAAAGAATATTGGAGTGGGTAGCCCCATTCCCTTCTCCAGGGGATCTTCCTGACCCTGGGATCAAATCCAGGTCTCCTGCATTGCAGACAGATTCTTTACCATATGAGCCACCAGGGAAACCCATATGCAGATAGGATATTTAGCAAACATTTAATTTCCTATTGCTCATTTCATTCCAGAGTGGTACACAGGGATATATTTAGTAGGATGATATATCAGACTTTAGAACTCCTAGACTTTGGCTCATGGACTGGAGAATGTTAAGCTGCATCATTAGAAAAGCAATACCCTTACTCTGCGATCAAAGGTTGGGATCCAGTAGCAATTTCACAAGGGACTTTGGCCTTGGTCTGCTACTTTATTATTTATTGGTAAGGAAAATACCAGTTCATTTCCTGGCATAGTCAAGAGACTGAGGTTGAAGCCTCAAGATGATATCAATGTAAAACAGCAGAAACATGACTCCTGATGTTGCATCTCAGTATACATGGGTAAGGAAACACCAACCTCTTCTCTGCATAACCAAAGTATCCAAGGTCTTGGGATTAAAGGTACATTTTGCTGCAAATCAGGGGTCTCTAGTTTTGATCTAGTGAAGATCCTAGTGAATCAGGTTCCTAGTGAATCCTGCTGCTGCTGCTGCTAAGTCGCTTCAGTCGTGTCCGACTCTGTGCGATCCCAGAGACAGCAGCCCACCAGGCTCCCCCGTCCCTGGGATTCTCCAGGCAAGAACACTGGAGTGGCTTGCCATTTCCTTCTCCACTGCATGAAAGGGAAAAGTGAAAGTGAAGTCACTCAGTTGTGTCCAACTCTTAGCGACCCCATGGACTGCAGCCTACCAGGCTCCTCCATCCATGGGATTTTCCAGGCAAGAGTACTGGAGTGGGTTGCCATTGCCTTCTCCCTATTGAATCCTAGTGAAGGATTAATCGCCTTAATCACTCAATTACAAACAATTTTCATAAAATTGATGCAGGAGACCTAGAGGCCATCCTGCAAGGGATCCGTCAAATTAATCCTTACCTTTTAAGTCTGACATGCATCTCAGTCTCAACATGTCCAAAAACTGAAACCTGAAACTCTCCCCACTAAAACTTAGTCCCTCTATTGTCTTCCTCAACCTGGTTACTTATACTTCTATCCTCCCAAAAAGCTTGGAGTCATCTTTGACTTTGACTTTTCTCTCACCTTTCACATTTAATCCAGTGACAATTACTGTTGACTCTCCATACTATATCCAGAACTTAACAGCTCTTCACTGCTGCCATCAGAGTCTGAGCCATCATTATTTCTCACTTGGGATGTTAGTTTCCCAGGGCTGTCATGGGGCTTCCCAAGTAGCGCTAGTGGTAAAAAACCCACCTGCCCTTGGAGAAGATATAAGACACATGGGTTCGGTCTCTGGGTCGGGAAGATCCCCTGGAGGAGGGCATGGCAACCCACTCCAGTATTCTTGCCTGGAGAATCCCATGGGCAAAGGAGCCTCATGGGCTGTGGTTCATAGTGTCACAAAGAGCCAGACAAGACTGAAGCGACTTAGCACAAACTCAGGGCTCCCATGACAAAGTGCCACACACTGACTGGCTTAAACAACAGAAATACTTTGTCTCACCGGTGGTCAGTCTGAGATCAACAATTGGTTTGTTCTGAAATCTGTGAGGAAAAAATGTGTTCCGTGCTGCTTTCCTAGGTTCTGTTGGTTTATAAGTATTCTTTGGCTTACAGATACATCATCCCAAATTCTGCCTTCATGTTCAGATGGTATTCTCCCTGTGTGCATGTCTGTATCCAAACTACTCCTTTTTAAAAGGACGTTAGCCATATTGGGCCAGGGTCCACCCTAATAACTTCATTATAACTTGATATTTCTGTAAATGCACTATTTCAAATAAGGTCACATTCTGAAATACTGAGGGTTATGACTTCAATACTTTTCTGAAAGACACAGTTCAACCCTTAACACCTGGATTTCTTCAATAGCTGGTCTCTCTACTTCCTCCCTTCATCCTACTACTACTGATTCTTACCTTAGCAGCCAGAGTAAAATAGTAATGCAATTCAGTAACACTGCCCACCTCTGAGTAGTCCTCTCATGGCTCCCATCCTATTGAGAGTAAGTCATGTTCGTATAATACCCTCTGATGTCCTATGTGATCTGATGAAAAAAGTCAAATGGTCTTTGATCAATAGTTCACCTAGAATGAAAGTTTAAAATCTCAATTGTCAAAGGTTCTTTATTGTTTTGCCCCTCTGTGCAAACACTGTCATTACTTTGTAGTTCTTTAGTATAGATCAGAAGTCATCAAACAATGGCCTGGAGGTCAAATCCAGCTCATCACTTGTTTTTACAAACAAAATGTTACTGGAATTTTGCCATACTCACTTGGTTGCATGCGGTTTATGGCTGCTTTCAGCTACAGTGATGGAGTTCAATAGTTATAACAGATCGTATGGCCCAAAGGTCTAAAATATTTACTACCTGGTCCTTTACAGAGAAAGTGTGTTGACCCTTGACATAGATCTTCAATATTTTACTGCTCTAGACAAGTAGACCAATCTCTTTTGAAATCCTAAGTGCTTTACTGAGCAAACACCAGCAACCTCTTTCCAATTTAACTGCATCAAATGCTCATTTGAAATGTGTCACCTTATGACTTTCTTCTGGGCATGGTGAAGTCTCAATTTCCCTACCTAATTATCCTGTATTCCTTGGCTTTCTCTTCTCCTGATGACCACAGTGAAAGTTCTGAAGGGAGTCTTGAGTATAATTATGTAAAGTCATAGAATTCTGAAGTTTTAAGACACTGAGGTGTGATGCTCTCTAGCCTTTGGTTGGTGAACGTTTTTCTTCTCCCTTTTATCAAAGTAAATCTTATAAAGAGCAAAGTCTTACTTTTAAAATTATATGTGTGTGTGTGTATGTGTGTTTTCACAGAATTGGTTTCTCAAACTATACATCTCAGGTATTGTCTTCTGTTCATCTTTATCTTAAGCCTCAGTGATCCTCATTTTTTTTTTTTTTTACTTTTTTTGCAGCTCACCAGATATGCTTTCATCTCATGCTGTCTCACAACTTTCATCCTTATCACACTTTCCACCTGGTTCCCCCAAAATATAAACATGGTTCAATCCTTATCTCTTTCAAATATTTACTTGTGTTCACTTCTCAAAAAAGACTTCTTTGACCACACTTAAAGCTGTAATTCCCACACATGACTCTACTGTTTTACATCATAAAACGTATCAATGTATAAACACTATATAATTTACTTTATGATTTTCTCTTTAGTTCCTTCTTGGAGTATGAGCTACATAGTGAACCATACACTTCTCTGTGTCTAGAACCNGCTCTGTGTCTAGAACCGTAGCTGCTACTGCTAAGTCACTTCAGTAGTGTCTGACTCTGTGCAACCCCATAGACAGAAGCCCACCAGGCTCCCCCATCCCTGGGATTCTCCAGGCAAGAACACTGGAGTGGGCTGCCATTTCCTTCTCCAATGCATGAAAGTGAAAAGTGAAAGTGAAGTCGCTCAGTCGTGTCTGACCCTCAGCGACCTCATGGACTGCAGCCTTCCAGGCTCCTCCATCCATGGGATTCTCCAGGCAAGAGTACTGGAGTGGGATGCCATTGCCTTCTCCAAGAACCGTGGCAGGAACCTAATAAGCCCTCGGTAAATGCGATGGGCAGAAATTAGAATAAAGATGATTCCACATATAATACAACACCAAACCAACAGACTCTGAGCTCAAGATCAAGATGTGGCAAGAGTTCCACATTTCTTAGTATCAATCGTTCATAAAGGAGGTAATATTTACTAAGTGTCTGTTAGATGCCTGACCTATTATTTGAAACAGAAAATGAACAGCCTACTGTATCTTTCTCTTCAGCATTTATCACTCTCTGACTTTATATAACAGACATGTATTTATTAACTATCCTCCAACTTTTCATCCAAGTGGTATGCCAGCTCAGTAAAAACTGTCGTTTCACCTTTTTTGTTCAATGTTCTTTTCCTAGTTCTTGGAAAATTACCTGGCACAGAGTGCCATGAGTCCAAGAGTTAACTGAACTAGTGTGACTTGTTTTGGAGTTTCTTCATGTACGCCCTTTCATTCAATTCCAAACTGTCCACGTTACTCCATTTATTAGCTCTTTCCTTCTGCATCTGAGACTTTTTGGTTGTGTTAATGTTTTGTAGAAGTGGGTAATCTTCATCTTGTGTTATTTGCAGTGATATTTTTAACAGCAGCAAATGTCGTTTGGAGATAAATCATTGAATCTAGTATCTTTCTCCAACTTGATAATAGCAGTTTTTTCAAATGGAAGATGCGAGTTTAATGTCACAGCACTGATTTTTTTTGTTTTTTTTTCATGTGACTTGTAACTGGCTCTAAATGTCAGGAGAAAGACAACAAAGCACTCTGCTGAGTGCCCACTCTGAGTCAGTCCCATCACATAAATGAATTGTTAACTTGTACAACAACCCTTTGTGCTAACTTTCTACTACAACATTTTCACACTTGAGAAATTGGATCCAAAGAGATGAAATTCCTGCTCCAAATTCATATAACTGGTAGCCAGCAGAGCTGCCTCTGCACCAAAGGATTCCTGGCTTGCATTCTTCCCATCATCATGCTCTCCCACCCAAAGTTCCCCAAGCATTTTAAATGCTATGAGTGTGTGCAAATTCAGAGAGATTTATCAAAACTAGTAATAGGAGTCTCCATGTGGCCTTTAGAAAACAAAATTGGAGTGTCAAAATCAAAGAACAATTAAAAAAGGAATAATTATAACAAAAATATATTAACATGAAGAAACACACAATACAACTACTGTGGTTGTAAACAATGGTCTACATGCTGGTTGTGAGAAGCTGTGAAAAAGAAACTGTAGTACTTGTATTTTAAGTCAGTATTTCTCAGACTTAAATAATGCATAAATCCCTTTCAAAAGGAATAAAAATAAATCACTCTCTGACCTCTAGGATTTGCTCAAATTTTCTTTACTACATTATTAGCTGACTGTGTGTAAAGTTTCATGTATATTGATTTTAGACAACTGAAAACTGTTTAAAATATTGAAAACCGCAAAGCTATAAAAACAAAATTTGGAATCAGTATTTACTTAGTATGCTTCATGGTTCTGTTTAATTACAGTAAATGCTTACCCTCAATATAAAATATAACTCTGATGTATAAAGTGTAGGATTTTTTAATTGACTTGATTGTAGTACCCAATGTTATATAATCACCCAATTATTCCAATGCTCCCCTCTTATGGAACTGTATAAACTTTGCATGGTGGTTGGTTTTCATTAGAAACAAATACAATATTTCCCACTAAGTCTTCTTCTGTTTGTAAACAGATTGTTTGGTTTGTAGTCTGAGACAATTAAAATAGTATTAACTGACACTCATTCTGGCATAAATGCATTTGAAAATATCCATTTAATATGCCAGCACTGGGCCATAAGGTAATCATGTATCTGATCCTGATTAATATATATGTATTTAAAAATTAATAAAAGCTCAAAAATTATTATAGAAAATTAAAATTCTCATTTGACCTGCTACCCAAGCAGATATATCTGTCCCAGCCATGCCACCAACCTCTACCCTGTCCTGAATATGTCAAGCCAGTTTACAAAATACTGTGATGTGCCATTTCTAGTTCAGTCTCCTGAGGGCTAGCTGCTCCTAGTGTACAAGTGCCTCTGGCTCATTCCGTAGGAGAATGAATTTGTATGTACATCGCTGGATGAGATTCTGCTACTTCACTTCCAATGTCATTTGAGCAGGAAAGCACCCTAAAATGTGAACACTGACATTCATACATATGCTTCCAATGCATATTTTATGTCTTTGAGTTGTCTGGGAAAGCATTTCCCCATAATATCAATGAACATCAATCACAGAGTAAAATGGTACCTTTATGGTTGCAGTGACGAGGACAGATTGATTGCTTGACCATAAAGGAGGCTGAAACACTAGCTGGTTGTACTCACTGGGGTCACAGGGAAGAAAAGCATCTTACTACAGCTGCTCATCACTCCTCCTGAGCAAAGAATAGTGTTCAAGTGAGTTCTATGAGCAGTGACTTTTTAGAAAACAGATAAGACATAAGCACTTGAAGATATTGTCAATAGCTTTCAGTTAGAAACCACAGATAGACAGATTTAGAAAGCCATTTTCTCCACTGTGTGCACACAGAAGAAAGAAGACAGGGCAGGAGTGATGTGGGGGTGAAAGCAGAAGTGGCTGAAAGGTAGAGGAAAGACACTGAGTTGAAATATAAAATTTTTCATGTCCGTAAGCTGCCAAGATGAAAGTCCCTTTTTCCTTCACATATGTAATTTATTAAGAGAGGAAGATAGCTTTGTGGTTAGGAACTCAAGTTGCAAAGATGAAGGGATTGCATTAAAAGCAATGTCTTTGCCAGATACTAGCTATCTGACTTTTGGGGAAAAATGCTTAATCTGGAAAATGATAACACAAATAATAATCTTCTCATAGGATTTTATAAAGCAACTGTCCTTTCCTGGGTTATGTCTCTTAGAGACAACATTTGCACACTGGGATCATGCATTTATTCATAAAGAAAACACATCAGCAATAAGAAATGTGGTCAAGACAGAAGCATAGAGGGGACATTTCTAAAATGATCTCTCTTTTCTACTTTTCTGGAGGAAGAGAAAACAAGCCTGAAACACCCTGTAAAGAAGACCTATCTGGATGGGGTAAAGAGGCTAGCTAGAGTGGGAGAGTGCAGACTGAGGTCATGCGCAGAAAACAAGGGTGAGAGACCAAAAGTGGTAGAAGCGAGTGTAAAGATTCCCCTTCTTGATTCTTTTACATCAGTCACCAGACAGCCTCCCTACTTCTTCAATGATTACACCTTCATTTCTGTCTTTATATGATTTGGAAATCCAGGATCCAGTAACAAGATGGCTCCTTTTGCATGCTCATCAAATATTCTGTATTAGGTATCTTTGCTTGGTTCTCCCAAAAGCACACATGGATATAAGGATTCAAATACAAAAGTAACTTGTGTAAAAACTGAAGAGAATTTTAGTAGCAGTATGTGGAAGTTCAACAAAGATAGGAAAGAAAGTAGTAAGGAAAAGGTGAATATAAACCAGCTACTAGTTGATTAGAGCCTGAACCCCTGGAGAAACTCCAATAACCAGTGTAAGAATGCTTTCAGATGCCTGCCAACTGAGGCATCCAGAGTTCAGGGTACTTATACACCAACTCCTGGCCATCATCTGGTGAAGAAAGCACTCAGGGAAGGAGCATATAACTCACAGATACATTTGACCTGCTACCCAAGCAGATAAAGTAGGTTTTAGAGGGCAAAGTCAGTCATTAGAAAGAAAGCAAGTGCTGATAGTAGAAAGGCTGATATGCAATGAAATTGTAATGGAGAAGAAACATGAGTAGGCATCCAAAATATCTGATACAACATAATCAGATCCACTTACATCTAATGATAGTTCACTTAATCCTGTCACTGATTCTTTAAGGCAGTAGACATTCGGAATCACTTAAAAGAATTAAAAAAAAAAAAAAAAAAACATAAAACCACAGAAGAGATGGAAGAAAANAAAAAAAAAAAAAAAAACAAAACATAAAACCACAGAAGAGATGGAAGAAAAAACTTTAGCCGTTTTTACTGGCCAAATGATATTTATCATCTGCTTTGTCTACCACCCACCCTAGATTCTCCTTATCCCTAGTCTGCTTGCCTTGTGAAGTTCACAGATATATTAAAACCCAGGAGACCCTGCTTATTACACGCTTGGCAGACCATGTCTACTGAAAATTCCCATCTGCAGATGCCATTAGGCATGGAAGCACCTAGACATTCTTCCAATCCGGTGATTCTCTTAAATTCCAGAAAATTATCTTTGCCCCTATAATGTTGTTGTTGTTCAGTCGCTAAGTTGTGTCTGACTCTTTGATACCCAATGGACTGTAGCACACCAGGCTTCCCTGTCCTTCACTGTCTCTTGGAGTTTGCTCAAATTCATGTCCATTGAATCAGTAATGCCATCCAACCTTCTCATCCTCTGCTACCCTATTCTCCTTTTGCATTATAATCAAGATTATTTCTACTACCAATATAGCAACACTTTTCTTGGCATCTCCTTCACTAGCATAAGGATGCTGTTAGCATTCATAACTTTAATGGAAATATTACTCAGTCTTCTGGTAGAAGTGCCATTGTCCCTGACAACTGGGAATCAGAACATATCAATTGCAACAAAAGATAAAGTTGTAGAATCAAGAAAGAACAATGACTGAGGGTGAGGATCTATTTCCACCTCTTAGTTCACAGACTCGTGGCTTTCACTTTTTGGCTACATGACACCATACAGTGGGCATCGATTCAAAACACGTTCTTCATTTTGAAGAACAGGGACTATTCTCACTGTCATGCCCACCTGAGAAGACATGCTGCTGCTAAGTCGCTTCAGTCGTGTCCGACTCTGTGTGACCCCATAGACGACAGCCCACCAGGCTCCCCCGTCCCTGGGATTCTCCAGGCAAGTATACTGGAGTGGGTTGCCATTTCCTTCTCCAATGGATGAAAGTGAAAAGTGAAAGTGAACTCGTTCAGTGGTGTCTGACTCTTAGCAACCCCATGGACTGCAGCCAACCAAGATCCTCCATCCATGGGATTTTCCAGGCAAGAGTACTGCAGTGGGGTGCCATTGCCTTCTCCGTGAGAAAACATAGATTCACCATAAAATGGCTATTTCAATGTTAAACTGGCAACTAATGAAGGATGTGGTATACAGTAAATCAATGGATATCATGCCATTTATTGCTGTCTCTATCATTTTATATAAAATAGACAGCAATGGTATATAGGAATGCCATTGTTATATATTGTGTAAGATTTCATCACGATAAATAAGATCCTCTGTAAGCCTTAAGATCAAACTTGATGAGAGCAAATCCACACTGCCAGGCACGCGGGTTGCCTTCATCTCTGCTGCCACACCTCTACTTTGTTCATGGTGCCTTTGTTTGATTCTGAAGTGAACAGAAGCTGGTGGACCTCCATGGATTAATCATTCATTCATTGGACAATTTACTGCCTCTGCCACAATAGCTGTCCTCTGATAGGGATTGATGTGAGCTGAGGAATCACATATTTTAAGTACCTTTCCGTAATTCCATCTATATGCTTTGTCTTCACGAATCTTTGCCTCTGCTCCCCCATTATTTCCCTTTCCAGGAACCTGGCCAATCAGTCAAGCTATTCACTACTGCCCAGTAGTCAGGTCACTTCTCTGTTGACATTAGCTCAATGAATTCTGCCCCATGGGAGGATTTTCCCCTCATTGCGATGCTTCAGGGAAACTCTTGAGTGAGGTTGTAAGTTGACAGAAGATTACTTTTTACTCACACCAACATATTGATTCAATAAGTCAAGTTAAAATTTCCCCCTTTTAATGTACCATAGGAAACATTTTATGAGGACACAAGTGTCAGTTGAGGGATAAGCACTGGTGTAACAGATCAAGACAGCATGAGAATCTGGATTACCTTTTGGCTTAACTTACCTGTGCCTCCAGACCTCTTTGGGCCCTTTCCAGTATACACCTTCCATCACAAAATAGACTTCTGTGCCCATCTGACTTTATTTCTGTGAATTCCAACTCATGGTGGGAAACCCTGGGAATATAGTCAGCTCATGACCCATGCATAAAATCTGCTTTTAAAATATTGAATAGTTATTTGTGTAGATAGTGTGGTTTTGCTTCAAAACAGTATAGTTATACACTGCCTTTATCATATTAGGACTTGGAAGAGACCCGTATGATGTCCATATCTACTACAGATGTCTCTAGTATTATAGGACCTGTTGGGTCACATGACACAAGTGGCAGAATCATTTATACTTTATCATGAACTTGTTTCAAAATTCTATTCTGCTTTGAGCTCACCTTGAATACTGGAAACCTTTAGATTCACTAAATAAATGAGTTGGAAAGTATTCCAATATGTGATGTATGTTATCTTCAAAAGCTGGAGAGATAGACTAAATGCTTCTCTTTTAGTTACCTTAGAAGTCATATTTGGAATGCTCCACACCACTGGACTTCTAAAAATTTCAATTTTTTACCAGGGCTTTGAATTTTTCTAGGCCCTATTATTCATCCTCTGATGCAATATTGTTCTCCCAGGGCATCCTTTCTCCAATCATTAATTAACTAAAGATAAATGTCCAAAGGTTTCTTTGGGAATGGAAGGGGGAAATCACTACCTTATATATTTACTATGATGTTCCAAGCCCTTCTTTGAGGAAACCTTCAATTGATGGTATCAAAATCAGGTTGGTTCAGGAATAGAAACTGGACCACAGATTATGATATTCCATTGGTACTTTTGCTCACTTACTCTTAATAATTCTTTATTCTAAAGGTTCAGAGATAATTTTATTAATTGCCTCTCTTTAATTTTTTTAATTTTTTATTTTTTTGGTGTAAGAGTGAGAGTTTTATTTATTTTTAATTTAAATTTATTTATTTTAATTGGAGGCTAATTACTTTACAATATTGCAAGCCTTCGGAATGGGAGAAAATAATAGCAAATGAAAGCAACTGACAAACAACTAATCTCAAAAATATACATGCAACTCCTGCAGCTCAATTCCAGAAAAATAAATGACCCAATCAAAAAATGGGTCAAAGAACTAAATAGACATTTCTCCAAAGAAGACATACAGATGGCTAACAAACACAAGAAAAGATGTTCAACATCACTCATTATCAGAGAAATGCAAATCAAAACCACAATGAGGTACCATTTCACACCAGTCAGAATGGCTGCTATCCAAAAGTCTACGAGCAATAAATGCTGGAGAGGGTGTGGAGAAAAGGGAACCCTCTTACACTGTTGGTGGGAATGCAAACTAGTACAGCCACTATGGAGAACAGTGTGGAAATTCCTTAAAAAACTGGAAATAGAACTGTGTTATGACCCAGCAATCCCACTGTTGGGCAATGCACCAAGGAAAGCAGAATTGAAAGAGACACGTGTACCCCAATGTTCATCGCAGCACTGTTTACAATATCCAGGACATGGAAGCAACCTAGATGCCCATCAGCAGACGAATGGATAAGAAAGCTGTGGTACATATACACAATGGAGTCATTAAAAAGAATACATTTGAATCAGTTCTAATAAGGTGGATGAACTGGAGCCTATTATACAGAGTGAAGTAAGCCAGGAAGAAAAACACCAATAGAGTATACTAACGCATATATATGGAATTTTAAAAGATGGTAATGATACCCCTGTATGTGAGACAACAAAAGAGACACAGATGTATAGAACAGTCTTTTGGACTCTGTGGGAGAGGGAGAGGGTGTGATGATTTGGGAGAATGGCATTGAAACATGTATAATATCATATAAGAAACAAATCGCCAGTCCTGGTTTGATGTATAATACAGCATACTTGGAGCTGGTGCACTGGGATGCCCCAGAGGGATGGTATGGGGAGGGAGGTGGGAGGGGGGTTTGGGATGGGGAACACGTGTACACCCGTGGTGGATTCATGTTGATGTATGGCAAAACCAATACAATATTGTAAAATAATTTGCCTCTCTATTTAAATCAGGGTTCCCTAGAGAAACAGAACCAATAGGATGTGTAAATATTTAGAAGTTTACTATAAGAAATTGGTTCATGAAGTTATGAAGTTTTGTGAGTCTACAATCTGCAATAGACCAGCAGGTTAGAGACCCAGATGTGTTCATGGTGTAAAGAAAGTTAAAGATAGCCTGCTGGAGAATTTTCTTTTGCTTGGATAGCTGGTCTATCCAGGTCTTCACTTGATTAGATAAGGCCCCTTCTAGATTATGGTTAGGAATCTGCTTTACTCAGAGTTCACCAATCTGTGTCAATTTTACCCAGAAACACTATAAAATTAGCCATCACATTATGTTACACTGAAAAATAATAAGCAGGATAGTTTATTAACCTCCACACAAATTATTATGGGCCAAACCTCACTAGATTCCATTCCTGGTTTCTTATCTCTTTTAATATTTATGTCACCTTATATCTAATGCCAGTAGACTTTTTCTGTTTCAGAACTGCATCACCTTCTGTTGAAACCTGGGATCCAATTCCATAGTATCCTCCCTAACTAGCAACAATAAACTACAAAGGAAAATCACCATTGAGCTTCTTAATGATGTCTTCTCCTCACTAACATATTTCTTACTATTGTGAAAGGAATGTTCTCTTAAGCTGCTCAGGAATACAACAATTTGCTGAGATGTGTCATCTTGTAAAATAAATCCTTTCTAGTGTACTCACCTTTGTGAATCTTTTGCCTCATTTTCCTCAATAATCTATCAATGAAATTCTGGATACTCCATCTCATTTACTATGGCCCCCATGTTATTTTCTAGCTTTGGGAAGACATTCTGGCAGCATATAAAATCTAATTCAAGGTTTCCTTCCTAGGATATTAAATATTTAATATTTAAAGACTGACATCATGTCAATAAACTACCCCTTAATGAGTTGTACATTTTAATACCTTGGTTCATTGGCCAGAAATTTTATGCTTAAGTTAGNTAGGAGCTATGATTATTCAAATTATTTGGAAAAATAATTTAATTTCAGTTAACAATAAGCAAAATGCTGCAAAAGTGAAAATCATATCTATGATCTCTCAATTTTCCAATGGTTTATGTTATTATGTGCATTCTTTCATTAGGTTAGAAATAACTTCATATTTCTAGTCCTTTCAAAGTGCTTTGCTTTCTTTTCATATGTCAATATCTGTCAAAGTTTCTTGGCATGTAACTAAAATCAACTAATAGTAACAAAAACTGAGAAGCATATTTCAAAAACAGTCAAGTTTCAAATACAGACTGTAACATGTACACAGAATTTTAAGTCTGAATTTTCAAAATATTTAATGAGTTTAAAAGTCAAACTCATTATTTCTTTTAGGGGTATAGTTGCTTTACAATGTTGCATTGGTTTCTGCTGTGCAACAAAGTGTATCAGCTATATGGCAGTTTAATCATATAAACTGGTCCTGTCTGACTCTTTGCAACCCCAAGGGCTGCAGCACACCAGGCTTCCTTGTCCATCACCAGCTCCCAGAGCTTGCTCAAACTCGTGTCCATTGAGTCAGTGATGCCATCCAACCATCTCATCCTCTGTCATCTCCTTCTTCTCAAGCCTCAATCTTTCCCAGCTTCAGGGTCTTTTCTAATGAGTCAGTTCTTCCCATCAGGTGACCAAAGCATTTGAGCTTCACCTTCAGTATCAGTCCTTCCAATGAATACTCGGGACTGATTTCCTTTAGGATGGACTAGTTTAATCTCCTTGTAGTCCAAGGGACTCTCAAGAATCTTCTTCAACACCATAGTTCAAAAGCATCAGTTCTTCATACTCAGCTTTCTTTATGGTCCAACTCTTACATCCATATACATGACTAGTGGAAAAACCATAACATTGACTAGATGGACATTTGTTGGCAAACGAATGTCTCTGCTTCTTAATATGCTGTCCAGGTTTGTCAAAGGTTTTCTTCCAAGGAGAAAAAGGGTCTTTCAATTTCATGGCTGCACTCACCATCTACAGTGATTTGGGAGCCCAAGAAAATAAAGTCTGTCACTGATTCCATTGTTTCCCCATCTATTTGCCACGAAGTGATGGGACCAGATGCCATGAATGTTGAGTTTTTAGAATGTTGAGTTTTAAGCCAGTGGTTTCACTCTCCTCTTTCACTTTCATCAAGAGGCTCTTTAGTTCCTCTTCACTTTCTGCCATAAGGATGGTGTCATCTTCATATCTAAGCTTATTGGTATTTCTGCTTGCAGTCTTGACTGCAGCTTGTGCTTCATCCAGTCCAGCATTTTGCATGTTGTACTCTGCATACAAGTTAAATTGACAGCCTTGATGTATTCCTTTTCCAATTTGGAACCAGTCCTTTGTTCCATGTCTGTTTCTAACTATTGCTTCTTGACCTGCATACAGATTTATTAGGAGGCAGGTAAGAAGGTCTGGTATTCCCATCTCTTCAAGAATTTTCCAATTTGTTGTGATCCACACAAAGACTTCAGCTAGATGTACATGGATATGTATGTTTCTCTTGGGTTTACCTCCCACCAACCCAAATCCCACCCTTCTATATCATCACAGAGCAGTAGCTGAGTTCCCTGTGCAATGTTCCCTGTACACCATGTTCCCACTAGCTAACTGTTTTACACAGTAGTCTATACATGTCCATCCCAATCTCCCAATTCATCTCACTTGTCCTTCCCCACTACCCATGTCCACACATCTGTTCTCTATGTCTGCATCTCTATTTCTGTCCTGCAAATAGTTTCATCTGTATCATTTTTCTAGATTCCATACACATGCATCAATATATGATATTTATATTTATTTTTGTGACTTATTTTACTCGCTATCGCAGACTGTTAGTCCACCCATGCCTCTACAAATGACCAGATTTTGTTCCTTTATATGTCTGAACAATATTCCATTGTATGTATCTGTCACACTTTCTTTATCCAGTCATCTGTCTATGGATATTTAGGTTGTTTCCACTTCCTGACTATTGTAAATAGTGCCTCAATGAACACTGAGGTACATGTGTCTTTTTGCATTGTGGTTTTCTCAGAGTATATGCCCAGTGGAGCAATTGCTGGGTCATATGGTTGGTCTACTTTTAAATTTTAAAGGACTTCCATGCTGTTCTCCATACTGACTGTATCAATTTACATTCTCACCAACAATGCATGCAGGTTCCCCTTTCTCTATTCCTTCTCAAGCATTTATTGTGTGTAGATTTTTTGGAGATGGCTATTCTGATTAGCATGAAATGATAACTCACTGTAGTTTTGATCTACATTTCTTTATCACTTACTGGTGTTCAGCATCTTTTTTATGTGTCTCTTGACCATCCGTATGTCTTCTTTGAAGAAATGTCAGACTCATTATTTTAAAAACTTATGAGACAAATATTAAAAATGAAGAATATTAAAAAATATTAAAAATATTAAAAATGAAGAAACTTTATTTAGGATAATTTCAAAAGTATTATAAGAAATCTTATTTTTCAATCTGATGTTAGGGTTTCATTTGTTGGTATGTTTCTTAGTATTAGGGACTTCCCAGCTGGCACTAGTACTAAAGAACCTGCCCACCAGTGCAAGAGACACAGGTTCAGTCTCTGGGTTGGGAAGATTCCCTGGAGAAGGAAATGGCAACCAACTCCAGTATTCTTGATTGGGAAATCCCATAGAGAGAGGTCAGGTGGGCTATAGTCCGTGGGTTGCAAAGAGCTGAACATGACTGAAGTGACTTGGCAATCACACATCTTCACATTAAAGAGACACAAGGAGATCAAATCAGTCAATCCTAAAGGAAATCAACCCTGAATATTTATAAGAAGAACTGTTGCTGAGGCTGAAGCTCCAATACTTTGTCCACCTGATGTGAAGAGCCAACTCAATGGAAAAGACCTTGATGCTGGAAAAGATTGAGGGCAGGAGGAGAAGGGGGTGACAGAGGATGAGGTGGTTGGATGACATCACTGACTCAATGTACATGAGTCTGAGCAAACTCAGGAGATAATGAAGGACACGGAAGCCTAGGGTGCTGCAGTCCATGAGGTCTCAAAGAGTCAGACATGACTTAGAGACTGAAAAACAGCAACAACAAAACAAAAAAGAGGGGGGCAGGGAACCATGATGTAGAAAAAGGAATATAAGGTTTATCTAAATTAAAAATATTGACTTTTACCTTTTTTCATGACACACTGAAAACTTGTTGATTTTAAACACACTTACTGTTAGCTTTTACTCTGTATATAACTGAACAAAATCCTCTTCCCTTCATGAGGCTTTGACTATTAGATAAAAATAGTTTCTCTACAAAATGGTTTCTACTGTGCCCACAACTACTTCTAGGACTTTTTCTTGTCTGTCTGTAGCAAATCAAAGCCATTTCTATAGCTTTCCAATTGTCTTAATGCCCTTTGTAAATATATTTGTATCATTCTTCATTTATATACTCTAAAATTCTTGGTTGACTCATCAATTTAACTTACTTAGTATGGTAATTGCTGAGCAGAGAAGTTTAATTGTTTTGCAAAACTATAATGCAAATTATTCAATAGGGACTCTACATAGTTATAGTCTGGAAATTTGTGTTTCCAATATTCACCAATTCATGTAACCAAAATTACAGTGTTACATTATAGATACACATCTATTAGCTACACTTCTGCATTATAATTTAATCTCATGAATTTTATTAAGAAGGAATATAAACTCTTCTTAACACCTTGACAGTTAGTTATTACCTTATTTCATATAATATAAGGCAATGTTGATTTTCAGAGACACCATTATTTTAAGCCACTAAGAAAGAAAAATTACAGCTAAAATTGACATTCTTCTGTCATATAATACACCTCAGTTTCTGGCTACTAATATATATACATTTTTTATTTTTATATAAATTTATTTATTTTAATTGGAGGTTAATTACTTTACAATATTGTATTGGTTTTGCCATACATCAACATGAATCCACCACAGGTATACACATGTTCCCCATCCTGAACCCCCCTCGCTCCTCCCTCCCCATACCATCCGTCTGGGTCACCCCAGGGCACCAGCCCCAAGCATCTTGTATCATGCATCGAACCTGGACTGGTGATTCGTTTCATATATGATATTAAACATGTTTCGATGGCATTCTCCCAAATCATACCACCCTCTCCCTCTCCCACAGAGTCCAAAAGACTTCTATATATCTGTGTCTCTTTTGCTGTCTCACATACAGGGTTATCATTACCATCTTTCTAAATTCCATATATATGTGTTAGTATACTGTCAAGGCTGTATACTGTCACCCTGCTAATTTACATCTATGCACAGTACATCTTGAGAAACGCTGGGCTGGAAGAAGCACAAGCTGGAATCAAGATTGCCAGGAGAAATATCAATAACCTCAGATATGCAGATGACGCCACCCTTATGGCAGAAAGTGAAGAGGAACTAAAAAGCCTCTTGATGAAAGTGAAAGAGGAGAGCAAACTGTTGGCTTAAAGGTCAACATTCAGAAAACAAAGATCATGGCATCCGGTCCCATCACTCCATGGGAAATGGAGAAACAGTGGAAACAGTGTCAGACTTTATTTTTGGGTGTTCCAAAATCACTGCAGATGGTGACTGCAGCCATGAAATTAACACACGTTTACTCCTTGGAAGGAAAGTTATGACCAACCTAGATAGCATATTCAAAAGCAGAGACATTACTTTGCTGACTAAGGTCCGTCTAGTCAAGGCTATGGTTTTTCCGGTAGTCATGTATGGATGTAAGAGTTGGACTGTGAAGAAGGCTGAGCGCTGAAGAATTGATGCTTTTGAACTGTGGTATTGGAGAAGACTCTTGAGAGTCCCTTGGACTGCAAGGAGATCCAACCAGTCCATTCTGAAGGAGATCAACCCTGGAATTTCTTTGGAAGGAATGAAGTTAAAGCTGAAATTCCAGTACTTTGGCCACTTCATGTGAAGAGTTGATTCATTGGAAAAGACTCTGATGCTGGGAGAGATTGGGGGCAGGAGGAGAAGGGGACAACCGAGGATGAGATGGCTGGATGGCATAACTGACTTGATGGACGTGAGTCTGAGTGAACTCCGGGAGTTGGTGATGGACAGTGCGGCCTGGCGTGTTGCCGTTCATGGGGTCGCAAAGAGTCAGACACGACTGAGCAACTGAACTGAACTGAGCTTATACTGTATTGGTGTTTTTCTTTCTGGCTTACTTCATTCTGTATAATAGGCTCCAGTTTCATCCATCTCATTAGAACTGATTCAAATGTATTCTTTTTAATGGCTGAGTAATACTCCACTGTGTATATGTACCACAGCTTTCTTATCCATTTGTCTGCCGATGGGCATCTAGGTTGCTTCCATGTCCTGGCTATTATAAACAGTGCTACAATGAACTACTAAAATATATTTTAATGATCATTTTATATCTATAAGATGTGGTGAATAAAATGGTTTTTCCATCCATCAAAACACACCTCAGTATTCAACAGTACATTTTTTTAATTTTAAAGTATATGTTCTTAATGAATGCTGCATAAATGTACAATAGAAAGAAGTTAACCTCTATAAAAAATTATCAAGGATTTTTCCCAATTAAATATTTCAGACAACAGAAGAAAGATTATATTATTCTGCCATTTTTTTCTTCCAGAGAAACCCTAATTCTAAACCCTGACCAATGTAAACTCAGGGGAGAATCTATAAGGCTTTCTAAAAATGGATATTTCTAGAAAATTAGGCAATTCTTTCAAGATTACTTAATAGCCTTATGCTTACAAAAGAAAATATGTATTTGTAAACAGCAGTGTTACAAGATCTACTCAACTTTCTTCAACATGTTTGGTGAGTAACAACAACAAAATTACTACTAGGGTAACCATTTTTGTCTTTCAGTTCAGTTCAGTTCAGTCACTCAGTCGTGTCCGACTCTTTGCGACCCCATGAATCGCAGCACGCCAGGCCTCCCTGTCCATCACCAACTCCCGAGTTCACTCAGACTC
>SJYQ01002814.1:243234-262968 GCA_006410935.1 Redunca redunca
TTACAGTTGTGCCAATCCTTGCTAACACTTAATATTGTCAATATTTTTTATTGTGACCATTCTAGTGGCTGCATATTGGTATGTCATTGCAATTTAATACTCCATTTTGAAGCAACTAATTATGTTGAGCATTTTATTCATGTTCTTATAGATCATTTATATATACTCTAGGTGAACTGTTCAAATGTTTTTGCCAATGTTGGAAGGACATTTATTTCATATTACTGAATTATAAATGTGCTTTATGTACTCTAAATAAAGCCCCTATTCAGATACATGCATCATAATTTTTTTCCACTCTGTGGCATGCGTTTATGTTTTCTTAATAATATCTTGAGAATTATAGAATTTTAATTCAATAGGAAGCTTCTTTATTCTTTTATGGGTTTTCATGCTTCTAGGCATCTTATCTATGAAATCTTTGTCAACCTTAAGTTGCAAAAAGTTTCTCATACATTTTCTTCAAGAAAGTTTTATAATTTTAGCTTTCATTTTTAGGTCTAAATTCTGCCTTTTGAGTTAACCCTGCTATATGGTGTGAGGTAAGGGTAAGTGCCCATGTTTACCAAATGATGTCCTGTTCAGTATCTTTTGCTGAACTACTATATATTGTTTCTCCATTGAAATACCTTGACACTTTTGATGAAGACCAATTGATAATGTCCATGTAGGTCTATTTCTAGATTCCTTTCTGCTTCATTAATCTATGCAAACTTCCCTATAGTGCATTTTTTTATTAGAGTATAATTGCCTCACAATGTTGTGTTGGTTTCTGCTGTACAGTGAAATGAATCAGCTATATGTATATATGGGTTTCCCTTATAGATCAGTTGGTAAAGAATCTACCTGCAATGCAGGAGACCCTGGTTCAGTTCCTGGATCAGGAAGATCCTCTGGAGAAGGGGTAGGGTATCCACTCCAGTATTCTTGGGATCCCCTTGTGGCTCAGCTGGTCAAGAATATGCCTGCAATATAGGAGACCTGGGCTCGATCCTTGGGTTGGGAAGACTCCCTGGAGAAGGGAAAGGCTACCCATTCTAGTATTATTCACGCCTGGAAAATTCCATGGACTATACAGTCCATGGGCTTTCAAAGAGTTGGACACGAGTACAGCATGCAAAATGCTGGACTGGATGAAGCACAAGCTGCAATCAAGACTACAAGCAGAAATACCAATAACCTTAGATATGAAGATGACACCATCCTTATGGCAGAAAGTGAAGAGGAACTAAAGAGCCTCTTGATGAAAATGAGAAGGAGATGACAGAGGATGAGATGGTTGGATGGCATCACTGACTCAATGGACATAAGTTTGGGCAAGCTCCCAAGGATGATGATGGACAGGGAAGCCTAGCATGCTGCAGTTCATGGGGTTGCAAAGAGTCAGACATGGCTGAGCAATTGAACTGAATATCCTAATCTGTATTTCACACAGAGTAGAGTCATTTTTATCATGAAACATTTCTATTTTTATACTCAGTTACTAGTTTTTGTGTCCTTTTTCAGGGAATCATGTCTCATAAGTAAATTTATTCCAAGCAAGTTTATCATAAACAATTCTAGACAGCCAGCATCATCCTGATAAAAATGTTCCATGGTAAGAATGCTCCCATAGGAAATGAGAAGTGTTAGTTTCTTTGCCAGGACGTCTACCATTAGTAACAAATTTAAAAAGCATCCTTCCTAGTTGCATCTCATTGTATTCCAGTGATTCATTGGATAGTCTACCTTGATAATCTAGATTTAAGAAACCAATCAAATAATCAGCTGGAATGTTTCCCCATTGCCCTTATATTATGTGATTTTCTTAGTGTTAGACAGTTTATTTTCTCTTCTATATGGCAAATTCACAAAGTGACAGAAGTAAAAAGAGAAATAAACCCTTATAAAACCCATATTTTTTTTCATGTGATAATTGATTTATATTGTATCACAGAATTGGTTCTATTTACTGTTATTCTCATCTATGTAGTGCTAAAATCACTCAGAAATAAAAGCAATAATATTCTTCTTTAAGAGTTACCACTTTTTTATATTGGGGAAAAAAGTGTTATAATTGTATGTGGTTGCTATTGTCCATACACAGACATCATTAGTAATAACCATTCATTAATACTAATGTTTATAACATTCTGAAAGAGATGGAAATATAAGACCACCTGAACTGCCTCTTGAGAAATCTGTATGCAGATCAAGAAGCAACAGTTAGAACTGGACATGGAACAGCAGACTGGTTCCAAATAGAAAAAGGAATTCATTGGGGCTGTATATTGTCACCTTGCTTATTTAACTTATATGCAGAGTACATCATGAGAAACACTGGGCTGGATGAAGCACGACCTGAAATCAAGATTGCCAGGAGAAATATCAATAATCTCAGATATGCAGATGACACCACTCTTATGGAAGAAAGCAAAGAACTAAAGAACCTCTTGATGAAAGTGAAAGAGGAGAGTGAAAAAGTTGGCTTAAACCTCAACAATCAGAAAACGAAGATCATGGGATCCAGTCCCACCACTTCATGGCAAATAGATAAGGAAGCAGTGGCAACAGTGGCAGACTTTATTTTGAGGGGCTCCAATATCACTGCAGATGGTGACTGCAGCCATGAAATTAAAAGATACTTCTTGGAAGAAAAGCTATGACAAACCTATTAAAAACCAGCATATTAAAAACCAGAGACATTACTTTGTCAACAAGTCCATCTAGTGAAGGCTATGGTTTTTCCAGTGGTCATGTATGGATCTGAGAGCTGGACTATAAAGAAGGCTGAGCACTGAAGAATTGACGCTTTTGAACTGTGGTGTTGGAGAAGACTCTTGAGAGTCCCTTGGACTGCAAGGAGATCCAACCAATCCATCCTAAAGGAAATCAGTCCTGAGTATTCATTGGAAGGACTGATGTTGAAGCTGAAACTCTAATCTTTGGCCACCTGATGTGAAGAACTGCCTTATTTGCAAAGACCCTGAGGATAGGAAAGATTGAGGGCAGGAGGAGAAGGGGATGACATAGGATGAGATGGTTGGATGGCCTCACCGACTCAATGGACATGAGTTTGAGTAAGCTCTGGGAGTTGGGAGTGGACAGGGAGGCCTGGCGTGCTGTAGTCCATGGGATCGATCGCAAAGAGTTGAACACGACTGAGTGACTGAACTGAAATGAACCGATTGAATGTTATTACTATTTTCATTGTACAGTTAAAGATGATGGCCAGTTAGTTCAGTCAGTTCAGTTCAGTTCAGTCGCTCAGTCGTGTCCAACTCTTTGCGACCCCATGAATCGCAGCACGCCAGGCCTCCCTGTCCATCACCAACTCCCGGAGTTCACTCAGACTCGCATCCATCGAGTCAGTGATGCCATCCAGCCATCTCATCCTCTGTCGTCCCCTTCTCCTCCTGCCCCCAATCCCTCCCAGCATCAGAGTCTTTTCCAATGAGTCAACTCTTTGCATGAGGCGGCCAAAGGACTGGAGTTTCAGCTTTAGCATCATTCCTTCCAAAGAAATCCCAGGGTTGATCTTCAGAATGGACTGGTTGGATCTCCTTGCAGTCCAAGGGACTCTCAAGAGTCTTCTCCAACACCACAGTTCAAAAGCATCAATTCTTTAGCGCTCAGCTTTCTTCACAGTCCAACTCTCACATCCATACATGACTACTGGAAAAACCATAGCCTTGACTAGACGGACCTTAGTCAGCAAAGTAATGTCTCTGCTTTTGAATATGCTATCTATGTTTGTCATAACACTTCTTCCAAGGAGTAAGCATGTTTTAATGGCTGCAATCACCATCTGCAGTGATTTTGGAGCCCAAAAAAATAAAGTCTGACACTGTTTCCCCATCTATTTCCCATGGAGTGATGGGACTGGATGCCATGATCTCTGTTTTCTGAATGTTGAGCTTTAAGCCAACGTTTTTGCTCTCTTCTTTTACTTTCATCAAGAGACTTTTTAGTTCCTCTTCACTTTCCAGTTAGATACATCTGTATTTAAAATGTAGCAGAATGTGATTCTCCAGATGGCATTCCTAATTACAGTTGGAGTGGGCTGACTATATCCTTCCTAGCCAACCAGTCCATTCTAAAGGAGATCAGTCCTGGCTGTTCTTTGGAAAGAATAATGCTAAAGCTGAAACTTCAACATTTTGGCCACCTCATGCAAAGAGTTGACCATTGGAAAAGACTCTGATGCTTGGATGGATTGGGGGCAGGAGGAGAAAGTGACAACAGACAATGAGATGGCTGGATGACATCACTGACTTGATGGACTTGAGTTTGGGTGAACTCCGAGAGTTGGCGTTGAACAAGGAGGCCTGGTGTGCTGTAATTCATGGGGTCGCAAAGAGTCAGACACAATTGAGCAACTGAACTGTACTGAGACATGTTTTTAGAGCCTCAAATCTAAAAACACGTTTTGTTTGGACAACTGATAAAGAGCAGTGACGACTGGAACAGTCTGCTGGGTAGCAATGTGAAAAGCAAGGGAATGAGAAGAGATAATAGTCACCACCTCCACCAACAACAATGCTATGTGCTTTAGCTGTCTCAAACTTACACTTGCTTCACCTGAAGGTTCTGCTTTTCAGTTCATGGCTACTCCTCTTTTGCTCCATCTCCTCTTTGCCTTCATCCAGAAGCCTTGGACTTTTCTTCCTGTCATACTCTAGAGCCAATCTACTAGGAATATCAGTGAAAACCAGAATCAGAAAGAGATTAAAGTGGTAAAAGCAAATTGGATACAGGACCATTGAAATAGGGCAAAAGAGAACCTACTATTGAACTAGGCTTCCTTCCAAATACAACAGAGACAACTGGGGATTGATAACCAAGGGTCAGGGAAGTTGGTAACTGTGAAATTACTAAGAAGAGATACCAAATTTACAGGGGACTTCTAGCTGAATTAATCTAAAAGGATTCCTGCTAATTACTGGACAACAGGATGATATGATCCTAAGGGTAGAGGTAAGCAATGTTGACTATATATTGAGGGTGATCAGGTACAAAGGTAGGGAATTCTTGCTAAACAGATCTAAAAGGATTCTTGTTAAAAATGGATTTTAGAAGGATGTGCACACATGTGCCTAACAACATTTGGTCAAGCAAAGAATCTTTGTAGGATTAACTCTACTCTGAAAACCCGTCTAGCATTTGAACACTTCTCACCACTTCAATGCAGCCTACTTGTCAATGTAGCCTATTGATCACCTGAATGACCACAAAAGCCTTCTATCTAGAATATCTGCTTCTTCCTTTGTTCCTCCTCTCCACAAAATTCAGAGTTCACCTTTATTTTCTTTTAAAGTGTACAATTTAATAATTTTAATATATCTTAGTTGTGCAAATACAATCATAATCAATCACAGAAGACATTCACCACCCTAAAAGAAAATCAGTTCTTATTAGAGATAATGCCACCCAATCCTCCCTGAACTTCTAATATACTTTTATGTCTCCCTAGCTTTGTATTTTATTCTTTTATTTTATTTTTAAAATTTGAATAAGTGGTTTTATTTTTTTATTTATTATTATTATTTTTTTACTTTACCATATTGTATTCATGTTGTTGAGTGGCAGAGTTTACCTTTAAAATGTTGAGTTAGATCCCCTTTTAAAATGTAGAATGTCAGTTACCTGTTTACTGCTCCTTTGACACTTTAATTCAAAACCCACGCAGTCACCAAGCAATCCCTATGTGACCCACTTCTTTGATCTTCCCATCCACTCTCCCCCCTTGCTCTCTCTACCCCAAGAAAACCAGTGTCCTTGTTCTTCTGTCAGTACAACAAGCTACTTCCAACCTAGCACTTTGCTCCCTCTTTTTCTTCCAGTGTTTCACTAAATCTCACCTCTATGATAAGGTCTACCCTGAGTACTCTTTTAACAGTGCAGTCTGTTACAGCCCTAGCTCATTGTCAGTTCCCTTAATATTGCTCTTCAATATCTTTCCCATGATAACCATTTTAACCATACTATATCATTTATTCATATTTATATTTATGAATTACTATCTATCTATGC
Source organism: Redunca redunca (assembly GCA_006410935.1). Lineage (NCBI taxonomy): Eukaryota > Metazoa > Chordata > Mammalia > Artiodactyla > Bovidae > Redunca > Redunca redunca. The sequence goes on from SJYQ01002814.1 coordinate 249,247, forward strand.
CCTGATAGAATATAAGATTCACAGGACAGGAATCGTTGCTTCAGTGTATCCAAAACTCCTAAAACAATGTCTGAGGCTCAATAAAAATGTGTTCAGTGGATAAATTAGTCCAATTTATGTTTCTTCCAAATAATCACTCTATACAAAAACATTTATATTGATCCATGCTCTGTACTCAGAGAAGGCAATGACACCTCACTCCAGTACTCTTGCCTGGAAAATCCCATGGATGGAGGAGCCTGGTGGGCTGCAGTCCATGGGGTTGCAAAGAGTTGGACACGACTGAGCGACTTCACTTTCACTTTTCACTTTCATGCATTGGAAAAGGAAATGGCAACCCACTCCAGTGTTCTTGCCTGGAGAATCCCAGGGATGGAGGAGCCTGGCGGGCTGCCGTTTATGGGGTCACACAGAGTTGGACACGACTGAAGCGACTCAGCATGCTCTGTACTAGGTCCTCATGACACAAGGGAAAATAATAGGTGTTGGTTGACCTAGAGAAAGTCAATCTAACTGGGAAACACAGACCATGAAGAACTGATTATAATGCAATGCTGAATGGATGTGAGGCATATGTCCTGGGAACCTATGTTTACAGAACAGGTCTGAATTCCTCTTCCTTTTTATTCCCCAGATGGTACTTTTGTTGCCTTCTTTTATCCTGCATTTTCACTTCTTAAGCTCCTTTTTATGAGGAGCATATTGCTAGATAGAATGAATTTTTAAGATTTAAATACTACTAGTGTTCATCTACTGTGGAATATTAAGGAGGTAATATCCATGGTGCAAAAGTTCCTGGGAAACTTGAAAAGTTCCTGACAGTAATAAGTTGGTAGTCTATGCTATATGATGCCCAGAGGCAAGAAGAGAAAAAATAAGATCATGACATGACAAGTGGTGGGATGAGAGTCTCTGTAATTGAGGTGATTAGATTTGCTTTCTCTTTCTCCTTCATTGTCCTCAGTTTATTACATGGGGAAGTAGCTTGTTATAGAGATGGTAGAACTAGGAAAGATGTAATATACATAAAGCTGTCTGAAAATGTACTATTTGAGCTGGGCTTCAGTCACTGCAGCATGTGTTTTAATGATGCCAGGTAGCACTGTGAAGTAAATAATATGTCCTTTTCAATGTACAAGGATGTTTATTGAAGCATTATTTATAATCTCAAAAGCAAAGCAAAAAAATAAAAACCATGAAACTGGAAATAAAGTGAGTCCCCATCAATCAGGTAATGATTGAATAAACTTTGGTATAACATCACTACTGAATACACGGTGATGATAAAAATAGCATCATAACAAACTGAATGAAGAAGCAAGTAGGTGAATTTAATTATCTTCTATTAACTATTAATTATCTATTAATTATCTTTTATTATCCAGAGACTTGGAAAATATACAATAATGTCATTCTTTATGTTGATTTTTTAAAATATAGATATTTTTCAATTCAACATTTAACTGTGTTAACATGTATAGGTTTATTGAAGTTTATAATGAATTCAGTTGAGTTCAGTAGCTCAGTCATGTCCGACTCTTTGCAACCCCATGAATCACAGCACGCGAGGCCTCCCTGTCTATCACCAACTCCCAGAGTTCACTCAAACTCATGTCCATTGAGTCGGTGGTGCCATCCAGCCATCTCATCCTCTCTCGTCCCCTTCTCCTCCTGCCCCCAATCCCTCCCAGCATCAGAGTCTTTTCCAATGAGTCAACTCTTCGCATGAGGTGGCCAAAGGACTGGAGTTTCAGCTTCAACATCAGTCCTTCCACTGAACACCCAGGACTGATCTCCTTTAGGATGGATTGGTTGGATCTCCTTGCAGTCCAAGGGACTCTCAAGAGTCTTCTCCAACACCACAGTTCAAAAGCATCAATTCTTCAGCACTCAGCTTTCTTCACAGTCCAACTCTCACATCCATACATGACTACTGGAAAAACCATAACCTTGACTAGACGGACCTTTGTTGGCAAAATAATATCTCTGCTCTTCAACATACTCTCTAGGTTGGTCATAACTTTCCTTCCAAGGCTGCAATCATCATCTGCAGTGATTTTGGAGCCCCAAAAAATAAAGTCACCCACTGTCTCCCCATCTATTTCCCATGAAGTGACAGGACCAGAAGCCAAGATCTTAGTTTTCTGAATGTTGAGCTTTAAGCCAAGTTTTTCACTCTCCTCTTTCACTATCATCAAGAGGCTTTTTAGTTCCTCTTCACTTTCTGCCATAAGGGTGGTGTCATCTGCATATCTGAGGTTATTGATATTTCTCCCATCAATCTTGATGCCAGCTTGTGCTTCTTCCAACCCAAATAAGCAGGGTGACAATATACAGCCTTGATGTACTCCTTTGCCTATTTGGAACCAGTCTGTTGTTCATGTCCAGGTCTAACTGTTGCTTCCTGACCTGCATATAGGTTTCTCAAGAGGCAGGTCAGGTGGTCTGGTATCCCCATCTCTTGAAGAATTTTCCACAGTTTATTGTGATCCACACAGTCAAAGGCTTTGGCATAGTCAATAATCAGAAATAGATGTTTTTCTGGAACTCTCTTGCTTTTTCCTTGATCCAGCAGATGTTGGCAATTTGATCTCTGGTTCCTCTGCTTTTTCTAAAACCATCTTGAACATCTGGAAGTTCACAGTTCACATATTGCTAAAGCCTGGCTTGGAGAATTTTGAGCATTACTTTGATAGTGTGTGAGATGAGTGCAATTGTGCCGTAGTTTGAGCATTCTTTGGCATTGCCTTTCTTGCTCCTTGGACGTGGGGTTGCTCCTCTCTGCCACCTCCCCTAACGTCGGGCATGTGGTAGCTCCTCTCGGCTGCACCCCTGACCTCGGACATATAATGAATTAATACATGATTATTTTGCCAATCCTCGTTAAGTTATTAGGAATTTATAAATTTAATTATAAAAAATTTGATAACCCCATAAAAAATTTGACTAGTGACTTGAGCAGGCCTCATAAAAAGAAAATCCAAATGATTGAAAATTATATCTAAAAGTCCTCAATTTGATTATCAAAAATATATATAGTAATGTTAGTTAGTTTTAGACCAATGTTAATGTTTTGGTTTTGATACTTGCCCTGTGGTTACATAAGATGCTACCATTAAAGGTAATAGAATGAGGGTATGCAGGAATTCACTATTCTATTTGTTTTTGAGATATAATTAACAAATAAAACTATATATATTTAGGGTATACAGTTTTATGTTTTGATATGTGCATACATTGTGAAATTATTATGACAATCTAGCTAATCAACATATCCGTTACTTCCACATAATTACTTGTAGGTCAGAGGGGAGTGAAAACATTTAAGATCTAAATTCTTAACAAATTTCAAGTGTACAATACATTATAGTTAGTTATATTCACCAAGCTATGCATTAAATTTCTAAAACTTCTATATCTTGAATAACAAAATCCTTGAAAAACATGATGTCATTTGACAAAATTTTTGACCAGCATCTCCACATTTTCCCCACTCACCAACCCTTGAAACCCAGTATTCTGGTTTACTTCTGTGAGTTCAAGTACTTTTAGATCCCATGTGTAAGTGAGGACATATGTTTTTGTGTCTGGCTTATTTCACTTAACATAATGCCTTCCAGGTTCAACCATATTGTTACAATATCAGGATGTCCTTCTCTTTTAATGCTAAATAATATTCCATTGTGTGTATCACACATTCCTTATCCACTCATCCACTGACAGACATTTACATTGTTTCCATTTCTTGGCTGCTGAGAATGACGCTGACGTGAACATGACAATGCAGATATCTCTTTGTGACACTGATTTCATTTCCTTTGCATATATATATACACACAGTAGTTGATTGCTGGACCATTGTTGTGTTACTCGCTCAGTTGTGTCTGATTCTGTGTGACCCCATGGACTACCCCGCCTGGCTTCTGGTCCATGGGATTCTCCAGGCAAGAATATTGGAGTGGGTTGCCATTGCCTTCTCCAGGTGTTGGATCAAATGGCCATTCTATTTTTAATTTTTTGAGGCACTTCTGTACTGTTCTCCATAATAGCGGTACACTTACATTCTCACTAACAGTGCACAAGAATTTATTTTTCTTCATAGTCTTGCAAGCAGTTGTTACTTTTGTGTTTTGGAAAATAGCTATTCTGACTGGAATAAGGCGATGTCTCATTGTGATTTAGATTTGCATTTCCCTGATAATTAGTGATGTTTGGACACCTTTTCAAATATGTGTTGGTTTTCTGTATGTCTTCTTTAGAAAAATGTCTATATAGATCTTTTGTTCACTTTTTAATAAGGGTTTATTATAGGTTTAATGTTTATTAAAGGTTTAACGAGGGTTATTTAGTTTTTGCTATTGAGTTGTTTTAGTTCCTTGAAGAAAAGTTATGAGCAACCTAGATAGCATATTGAAAAGCAGAAACATTACTTTGCCAACAAAGATCCGTCTAGTCAAGGCTATGGTTTTTCCAGTGGTCATGTATGGATGTGAGAGTTGGACTGTGAAGAAAGTTGAGTGCCAAAGAATTGATGCTTTTGAACTGTGGTGTTGGAGAAGACTCTTGAGAGTCCCTTGGACTGCAAGGAGATCCAACCAGTCCATTCTGAAGGAGATCAGCCCTGGGATTTCTTTGGAGGGAATGATGCTGAAGCTGAAACTCCAGTCCTTTGGCCACCTCATGTGAAGAGTTGAGTCATTGGAAAAGACTCTGGTGCTGGGAGGGATTGGGGTGAGAAGAGATGGGGACAACAAAGGATGAGATGGCTGGATGGCATCACTGACTCAATGGACGTGAGTCTGAGTGAACTGCGGGAGTTGGTGATGGACAGGGAGGCCTGGCGTGCTGCGATTCATGGGGTTGCAAAGAGTCGGACACGACTGAGCAACTGAACTGAACTGAACTGAATACAGATATTAACCCTCCATCAGATATATAGTTTGCAAATATTTTATCCTACTCTGTAAGTGGTTTTCCCATTCTGCTGATTGTTTCTTTTGCTGTGCAGAAGATTCTTAATTTGATACAATGCCACTTGCCTGTTTTTGTTTTCATTGCCTTTATTTTTGGTATCATATCCAAAAAAAAAAAAAAAAATCCTTGCCCAAGCCAATGTCAAGAAACTTTTTTCCCCGTTTCTTCTCTAGTAGTTTTACTCCTTCTGGTCTTTAAGTCTTCTTTAATCTATTTTGAGTTGTTTTTTTGTGTTTGGTATAAGATAAAGCTCCAATTTTATTCTTGTGCATGAGGCTATGCAGTTTTCCCACATTAAACTCTTTTTTAGTTTCCCCTGGTGATCCTATGAAGACCCCAGATACTGTGGCATAGCTGTGACTGTGCAAAAGAGGCACACAGACCACACAGAAAATAAATTATTCTGGAACCCCAAAAGAAATGGCTGACTTGGCTGAAGAAAGGCATTTATGGAAAACTTCGTGCAGGAGGAATGAAAAAAATAATCTTAGGACAAGTCAAGGGAGAAGGGAGAAAGACATTATAGGAAAAGGGGACAAGTTGAGCAAAGGGACCCCAGGCAGGAATCTATAAAAAGGACATGGAGGAAGTGCCTAGAGGTTTGGAAAATCGGGCAGAAGTATGGAATATAATATTCAGGATACTGTGTGTCTTCCTATATTTTTCACGTTCTCTACTATATTTTTCATCTTTCCTCTACTTTCCAATCTTTTCTGCTATGTACACATTCTCTGGATGACTTTATCTCTGTTTACTTATTCAGTGTCTATATCTCTCAATATTCTGATTTCCGGCATCATCTGTCATTTCTTTTGTCTTCTACACTCTAATTCTCTAGAAAGTTGAAAATTTTAATTCCCATTTATGATGAAAAATTTTCTAGGTCATAATTTAGCTTCCAATTGTACTGCAAGAGTATGCTAAATTCATTGATATTTTCTTGGCCACTTCACTTTCAGTTCAGTTCAGTTCAGTCGTGTCCGACTCTTTGCGACCCCATTAATCGCAGCACGCCCGGCCTCCCTATCCATCACCAATTCCCGGAGTTCATTCAGACTCATGTCCATCGAGTCAGTGATGCCATCCAACCATCTCATCCTCTGTTGTCCCCTTCTCCTTCTGCCGCAACCCCTCCCAGCATCAGAGTCAACTCTTCACATGAGGTGGCCAAAGTACTTCACTTTACAACATCCTAAAGAATTAAAAATATTCTTGTTAAGTATAGTCCCCTTTGGGATTTGACTTTTAGTACTATCCTTACTTGTTTTTCCTCTCTTTCTCTGAGCATTTCCACTCTCAGGCTGCCCATGCTTATGCCTCCATTTGCAGTGTTGTTCCTAATAGCTTCTTATTTCTAGATTGGACCCATTTTATAAAGCTCTAAGGACTTTTCTGAATTCTCCCACCAGAATAATTTTCTACGCAATTTACATATGCTGAGAATGTGAGTATATTTTTAAACATATCTAGCATAAATTATTTTATATTGTAATTATAAAACAATTTATCTTCTTCCATGGAGAGTTTGTAAGCCCTTTGGTATACCATTCTGTTGCTTTTGTATTCAGCTCTTGTTTCACCTGAAAACATGCAGCACATGATACAGAACCCAACCTTATGTGCTTATAGACTCTCAACTATATTCAGAATACTTTGTCACTTTGAGAAATGCTTTTTCACTTTAAGAAACATATAGTGTTATCTAACGTTAATATGAATACTCATTCATCAGGATTTCTTGACCTCGCCATGATTGACATTTTGGGCTTAATATTCCTTTGTTGTTGGAGGCTGTCCCATTCATTGTAGGGTTCCCTCTCTAGGGTGTAGCATTTCTGGGCTCTACCCACTAGATACTAGGAATATCATTCCCCTGTTGTGACAATTAAAATGGTTCTCATTGTTATCACTGCTCACTGAGGAAAACTTCACTTCCACTGTTACTGAGAATGATAGTTTTATAACAGTGAGTGTCCAAATGCATCCACATGTTAGAGCAGGGTATGTCATGCATTAGTAACAAAACCTAGCTGTGTTATCGTATGCATCTGTAGCTCATTCAGTTAGAGCCCATGGTGATATTCCCTCTGGGTGTCTTCCCTGAGTGAGCTCAAATCTGAGCTCCTTCTACCACGAGTCTTAACAATCTCAAAAAACTCTGCTTTGAGCTGCATGTGTGTGAGGGAGAGATAAAGCAGTGCATTGTGGAAGATCTCTGGAATCCAGACCTGAAAATGGGTTCCATTTCTTCTACTGAATTCATATCAAAAAAAGTCACATGTATCACCTCTAGGCAAAGAAGTTTGGCAAACTGTAACCATTTTCTGTGTTCAGAGGAAAATAAAAAAGGTTGATAAACACATTGTTTCAGTCATATAACATATGAATCAATAAAGTTTAATAACGGGAATTTTTGAACAGTGCCAGCTTCCCATTAAAAATGTATTCAGTAATATTTAAAAAATTCTACATGGAACTTTCACTTCTGCTTAAGCTAGAGTAACACAGACTGACTTTTCCACACATCACTTCCCTCCTGCATCCATGATGTCACCACAAAACAAACAAAGCACATGGAAGAGCAGGTGTCATTAGTGATCTTTAACAGAAACACTTTTATTTGTAATAGCCCCAAACTAGAAAAAGCAAAATGTTCATGCACAGGTTATTGGCAAGTAGACTGCAGCACATTCATAAAATGAGATATCTTTCAGCAATACAGAAGAATAAACTATTGATAAGCTTGAAATATGGGAAAGTCTCAAAATTTTAGTGCTGAATTAAGTCATCAGACAAAATACAATACTTATCATAGGATTACAGTTATATAAAACTGGAAAATACACTTAATAACAGTGAGAAAAAAAATCTATCAGTAGCTGTCTGAGGACATGAGGAAGGGGAGGTGAGAGGGAGAGGTTACAAAGGGGCATGAGGGAAACTTGAGAGTGATGGAAATGATGAGGGTGACTATTTTGTGGATGTATACATATATGCACACTTAATAAAATACACACTCAAATTTGTGCAGTATATTTTTATTTTAGTTATGCTAACTTTTAAATCCTTTTTAAAATTTTGTTGAATTATAGTTGATTTAGGCTATCTCATGCCACAGAGAATGTGGTAGAGAATCTGCCTGCAATACAGGAGACCTGGGTTTGATTCCTGGGTTGGGAAGATCCCCTGGAGAAGGGAAAGGCTACCCACTCCAGTATTCTGACCTGGAGAATTCCATGGACTGTATAGTCCATGGGATCACAAAGATTCAGACATGACTGAGCAACTTTCACTTTACTTCATAGTTGATTTACAATGTTAATTTCACCTGTACAGCAAAGTGACCTGATTTTATATATTTTGTATATATGTGTGTGTGTCTGCGTGTGTTTAAATATATATATATATGTGCATATATATATATACACACATATATATATAATGGATTGTCAGATGATATTGAATATAATTCCCTGTGCTATATAGTAGGACCTTATTGTTTATCCTTCTTATATATAATAGTTTGATAATCCCAAACTCCCAATCCTTTCTCCCCAATCCACTCCTTGACAACCAGAAGTTTGTTCTTTATATCTGTGAGTCTTTTTTTGTTTTGTAGATATGTTGATTTGCATAATACTTTAGATTCCACTTGTAAGTGATATTATTCAGCATTTGTCTTCCTCTTTCTATGTCCATCCATGTTACTTCAAATAGCATTATTTTATTTTTGATGTCTGGGTAATATTCCACTGTATATATGTACCACATCTTCTTTATCCATTCATCTGTCTGTGAACATTTAGGTTGCTTCCATGTCTTAGCCATTGTAAATGGTGATACTATGAACATAAGGGTGCATGTATCTTTTTGAACTATACTTTTTTCTGGACATACGCCCAGGAGTGGGATTACTGGATTATATAGCTATTTGATTTTTAGCTTTTTTATATCCTCCATACTGTTTTCCATAGTGGTTGGACTTTGTGTGTCTGCAATTATTTTGGCCTTAGAGTCAATTTTCTAGAGACTGGACAGACAAATGCATTTTAAAATTGAGTTATATTATGCTGATTTTAATGTAATTCAATTTTAGTGTGCTTTGCTCTGTCCAGGATCTCTGGAAAATTGACTGTCTCTAAGATCAAAATAATTGCAGACACACAAAGCTTGAGACCCTTAACCTGGGATTCCCTTTCAGACGACACACAGACCATGTAATTCCTACTTTATTAAGAAGTTAGTTAGTTCAGTTGCTCAGTCGTGGCCAACTCTTTCCAGCCACATGAACTGCAGCAAACCAGGTCTCCATTTGCATCACCAACTCCTAGAATTTGCTCAAACTCACGTCCATCGAGATGGTGATGCCATCCAACCATCTCATCCCCTGTTGTCCTCTTCTCCCCCTGCATTCAATCTTTCTCAGCACTAGGGTCTTTTCCAGTGAGTCCGTTCTTCACCCCAAGTGGCCAAAGTATTGAAGTTTCAACTTCAGTATCTGTCCCTCAGATGAATATTCAGGACTGATTTCCTTAAAAGTAGGGATCAGTATTTGCAAGGAGGAAGAGTAGAAAATAAATAATAAAACTTTAAGGGAGAAAAGAAGAATGTAATTCAAAGCCTCTGAATTCAGGTTTCTTGCTCAAACTGCCTGATCTTATTTCAAATATACTAGAATTTCATCAAGGCCAAAAATTTGCTCAAGATTACCAAACCAAATGCATTATTTGCATGTTTATGGGACACTAGGATGGGGAAATAGTGGAAACAATGTCAGACTTTATTTGGGGGGGGCTCCAAAATCACTGCAGATGGTGATTGCAGCCATGAGATTAAAAAACGCTTACTCCTTGGAAGGAAAGTTATGAGCAACCTGGATAGCATATTCAAAAGCAGAGACATTACTTTGCCAACAAAGGTCCATTTGGTCAAGGCTATGGTTTTTCCAGTGGTCATGTATGGATGTGAGAGTTGGACTGTGAAGAAAGCTGAGCACCAAAGAATTGATACTTTTGAACTGTGGTGTTGGAGAAGACTCTTGAGAGTCCCTTGGACTGCAAGGAGATCCAACCAGTCCATTCTGAAGGAGATCAGCCCTGGGATTTCTTTGGAAGCAATGATGCTAAAGCTGAAACTCCAGTACTTTGGCCACCTCATGCGAAGAGCTGACTCATTGGAAAAGACTCTGATGCTGGGGGGGTTTGGGGGCAGGAGGAGAAGGGGAGGACAGAGGATGAGATGGCTGGATGGCATCACCGACTTGATGGAAATGAGTTTGGGTGAACTCCGGGAGTTGGTGATGGACAGGGAGGCCTGGTGTGCTGCGATTCATGGGGTCACAAAGAGTCAGACAGGACTGAGTGACTGAACTGAACTGAACTGAAGGACTGCTTTAATCTGAACCTTTGAAGATGTATGAGTGGCCTGGCCTTGAGATAGTGGTTCTAGGATGTGTTTCCCTGTACGAAGTTTCAGAGACTCAGCATCATTCTTTACCTTATGCCTGGTCACTGGCTCCCCAAAGTTCTAGGTTTTGTTTTACTTATGCCTCATTTCTACACTTTCAGCTCCTAAAGGAACTTTCTATCAAAAGCATATTCAGTGCCCTGCCAAAGATACCTGTCAAAGAAAAAATAGTTAATTTTTTCAACCATCTGTACCATTGGTTTCTGAAGGAGGAAATCATTGATCTATCTGTGAGTGCTGTGAGGAGACATTTATTCAAAAAAAAAAAAAATATGGCTCAAGTGTGAAAATCAATGCAATTTAGAGGAAAAATGGACTAACAGAGATTTTGTAGATATTCCACAAAGAGGGAGAGAGAAATGACAATTGAATTTCAGTGAAATACAAATAAGATGAGAAATGAAATCACTTTGTTCATGAAGTTTAATTTCTCTGAAGAATGTCTTAAGGGAGAATATTCTGTAATTTTAATTCTAATCCTAATGCAGAGAAATAATCTAATTTTTTAAAAACTGACTTCCAACTTTAAATAAATAAGAGAACATATTTTTTAACTTATATAAAATAAAATAGTTTTATCCTCTAGAGTCTGACCCATTTTCATACATATTGATTTGTAAGCTTCAAAAGAGTTTTTTTTTTCTTTTTTTCTTTTCAGTTGACAAAAAGAAAATTAATGTCTTCCAAGACATGGTAATACAATTGCCTTTTCTTCCATTTTGAATTCTCCAATAGTCTAGCTTGAAACTTGAGATATTTTCTTGAGTCTTAAGGGAAGAGACATGACTCAGACCTATGATATCTAGAGTAGAAATACATTGTAGCATCACATTTTTTATAACTACAACCACACAACTGTAGATATATGAGGGAAAAAACATTTATGGAAATCTACCACATGGAAGAGAGTTTTAAACTCATAAATATGATTTAGGGCAAAAATAAAAGTATTTGGAGGTAGCAAAAGATGAGTACAAGATCTGTCTTCACCCCTATTAAGATGTGGATATTGGAATGTTAGCGCTTTCCAGGTGGTACAGTGTAAAGAATTCAACTGCCAATGCAGGAGATGTGGGTTTGATCCCTGGGTCGGGAAGATCTCCTGGAAGAGGAAATGGCAACTCATTCAAGTATTCTTGCCTGGAAAATTCAATGGACAGGGGAGCCTGGTGGGCTACAGTCCACTGGGTCACAAAGAATCAGACATGACTGAGCGACTGAGCATACACACAGTACAACATTAAAATGAAAATTCCTGCTAAGATCTTAATGTGGCAAATATTGAATATCAACATAAATTGTGAAACAGACTGCTCAATTTAGATGACTCTGAAACCCCCTGTTAGCTACAAATTGACATTTGCCATGGGCATTTGCCATCTACCTCTGTTAATACAAAGATTAAATCAAGCGCTGCTGCAGCTGCTGACCTTTCAACATCCCCTGAAAGGAGTTCAGGGTGGAGAGCAGAAATGAGGCACTCTGTGCTCAAGGAAATTTTGGCAGGGCAGGTCTTCAAATAGATATTTTCAGCAACCAATTTTGTGAGCCCAGTTCCTATATTTCCTCGTATCTAGAAAAACATCAAAATCCTTCATGGTGACAACTGTTCCTTGTGATTAGCAAAAGCTTCATGAGATTAGCAGAAACCTTCTGGGGAAATATGTGCTTGATTGCACGTACTCTTGCTTCACAAAATCACATATATACTGACCTTCCCCCTTTCCCCCCCTGCCTATTTGGAACAGATTCTCAGAGCTATCTGAGGTGCTGTCTCCTGGGCTGCAATCTTCATTTTGCCCCAAATAAAACCTAATGCACAACCCTCACATTGTGCATTTTTAAAGCCAACACCCTCTATTCCATTACCATTGAGGGTATTCAGTTCAGTTCAGTTCAATTCAGTTGCTCAGTCACGTCCGACTCTTTGCAACCCCATGAATTGTAGCACACTAGGCCTCCCTGTCCATCACCAACTCTTTGAGTTCACTGAAACTCACTTCCATCAAGTCAGTGATGCCATCCAGCCATCTCATATTGAGGGTATTAAAGGATGAGGAAAAAAGCAGATTGGAGAGGAGGGATAGAATGGATTTGTCTTCAAAAAACTCTCTGCTGTAAGGCCCATAGCTCCACAAAGTAGAACTTTGGGAGTCAGGGATCCCTCCTCTCAAACCTGGAGAGCAGATCCTTAAAAACTATAGGCAATAAGTTTTATAAATTGTAAGACCACTCTGCAGTTGAGAGACAAGCATAGGGATTTTTAATCCCAACCCCCCACCAAAAAAAAGATAGCCATCAAAAGATCAGTTTATGACTTACCCAGTGCAGCTGCCTAGGCAATGCAACCCTAGCAAGAAGAAGAGGTAGGACACTGAATTTTTAGTCATTGCAGAAGTCTTTGCAAACATCCAACAAAAAAGAAAAAAGGGTCTTCTGTGAGAGAGATAACTTGCAGTTGGGGTAGAGGAGATATCACAGTACTCACATTCTGATCTCAAATCACCCAAATGAAGAAGAGTCAGCTTTAAAGAAATTTCAGCCACAGGAAGTGCAAAGCTAACAGGTCAAGAGTAAGGGAGGACTTGAGGTATAAAAATGTGATGCTGACTGTCCTTCTTTGGATGGTTATTTTCATCTGCATGAGGAAAGTGCTGACGACTAAACAAGAAATAACATTCTAATTTGAAATTGTGTTTTATGATTTAAAGTGATTGTAGGATTTTGTACTCCCTGCTGCTGCTGCTTTTGTTAAGTCACTTCAGTCGTGTCCGACTCTGTGCAACCCCAGAGACGGGAGCCCATCAGGCTCCCTCGTCCCTGGGATTCTCCAGGCAAGAACACTGGAGTGGGTCACCATTTCCTTCTCCAATGCATGAAAATGAAAAGTAAAAGTGAAGTCACTCAGTCATCTCACAAGATTCCTGAAGACTCATCTAATGGGGCAGGAAAAACACTAGCCACATTGAGCTCTTTAAAAGACAGTAGGTTGCAAATGGAAGCTTTGAATGAGGACCTTGAATCATTGAGAAAAAAATTAACTATGTTCATAAGATTATAGCTAATAAAGCAGTGGCCAAGGAATCTAGAATAACCTTTTCATCAAATACCATATTAATAGATAATTGATAGCTATCAGTTTCTAGATGTGAAATTTACTAAACCTTCAATATCTGTTCATGGCAATGATCACCTAAGTTAGTGATAGAAGAGTCACTTCTGTCTAAAAATTGTATATTTAACTATGGCAATGCATTATTTAATTTAATTTCTTGACATTAA
>SJYQ01002814.1:263275-277672 GCA_006410935.1 Redunca redunca
CAAGTGTATATCAAAGGTAATGATGTTTTAAATGAAGTATTGTAAGAAATGTCAGGGAAGGAAAAGATTACTTAACCAATGCTTCTATAACTTTTAAACCAGTTATTTAAAAAAATAGTAAATGTCATCTATATATTATTCTAAAGAAAATTGCAGGATTACAATATGAAAATAATGGAAGAAGCCACAAAGGTGAAAACCCTACAGATTTGACTGAAAAATATTTAATAAGCCTGTACTTCGAAGGTATTATAAACACATATGAAAGATAATCAACAAACTGGAAAATTATATTTGCAAAGGAATTTATGCCAAATACAAGGTTAATTAGCTACACTTTCTAAAGAGCTTACAAAATTGAAATTAAAATCCTTAAATTTCTGGTAATCAAATGATAATTCACAAAAGAAATATACAAATAGCAAATTATTATAAGTAAGACTTTGAACTTAGTAATCAAAGCAATTCACATTGAAACAATGGGATACCATCTTCACCTTTAAAATTAGCAATTATGTTACTGTAAGGTTGATGAAATATTAATCGCTACTGCTCTGCACATTTTTCATCCATTTATCATTATATTTATTCATTAAGCAAGTAATTGTCCAACATTTAATATGATTAAGGCTCATGGCATTCAACTCACAACTACATCTTTCATTTCCAAACTTACTGTTTGCTCTTGCCTCTCAATAGGCCTGCCACCCGCATTTAGATGGATTCTCCTTGTACCGCTGGGCTTCCCAGGTCACAATAGTGTTAAAGAAACCACCTGCCAGTGCAGGAGATGTAAGAGACACGGGTTGGATCCCTGGGTTGGGAAGATCCCCCAGAAGAGGGCATGGCAACCCACTCCAGTATTCTTGCCTGGAGAATCCCATGGACATAAGAGCCTGGAGAGCTACAGTCCTTAGGGTCACAAAGAGACAGACACGATTTAGCAGGCATGCATGTACCTTCAATTACATTCTTCATATGCTGGTTTCTGTCAGGCAAAAAAGAATGTCTCTTGCATCACTAGAGAAGCAAAATGGTTGTAGTAGTTTGGCTTACTCCTGTAACAAAGTACCATGAATGTAGTGGACTAAAACAACACAGATTTCATATTTTACAGTTCGGAGACCCAATATCAGAAATGGGTCTCACTGGGCTAAAATTAAGGGGTTCTTAAGGCTGCACATTCTGAAAGCTCCAAGAGAAAATCCACTTTTTCCCCCCCCAGTTCTAAAGATTACCCACATTCCTTGTCTCGTGGCCCTCTTTAATAATCAAAACCTGTAACTTTGTTTAGTTGTCTTTACGTTAATGCCATCCCCCTGGCCCTAATTCTTCTGCTTCTCTCTTTCCCTTTTAAGGACCCTTGTGATTGCATTGGGCCATCCAGATAGTCCAAGATAATTTATTTTAATACCTGAAGTTTAGCAATCTTAGTTCCATCTGCAACCTTGACATAAAACGTATCCATAGGTTCCAGGAGTTAATATATGGGACATTTTCAATGTTTTGCCTACCATAGTGATGTACAGGGAAAGAAATGAAACAACACAAGTTTTTATTTATATAGATCTGGTTTAGGATTTTCATTTTTATCATTTATGTTCTTTATCTGTGACATTGTACAAGATTCATAATTTCTCTTAGACTTTGAGTATGCATATGTACCATAAACCAAACAAGCTATTACAAAGATTATAAAGATATGTGTAACACATGGCAAATATGAAGCCTGTTATAATTATTCAAAAAGTTACTAATATTTCAGCTTATATTTCTATAGGATCAGTTTATGTGCATCCAATGAAGCAAATGTTTGGCTCTGCGGCATCCTTCAAACAATTCAACATAAATTGCATATCAAGCATCATGATAATGCCACCCAAATTAATATCCAAAATGCAGATGCCCTATTTATTGTGAAATTTAAAGATCCAATTAATGACATTTTTAAAACACTCTAAGTATAATATAACAGTTTGTTTCCAGGTGATTTAAATGTAAAAGAACCTAACTTGTGAAACCAGAGAGATTATTAAAGCAGTTAACTGAAGTTGAAGAATGATTTAACAAGGTGATCATGAGTGGGGAGGAAATAGTATGCTAATCACAGTTATATAACTAGTTGAAGTGGGATGGAAAGTAATTCTGGAATTATTTGCTATCATAGATTATGCATCATTTTCTGAAAAATAATTTTTACTGATTTATATGAAATTGCTCATTATTGTTTTCACCGCTCATTTGAAATCAAAGGAAAAAATTGGGGGGGATATTAGTTAATGCTTTTCATTTTCTAGTATACATCACATAGCATTATAGCTATGCTTTTTGATATAGGAGAAAATAACATTGAAAGTAATTACACAATATAGTAGAAACAAAGAGAAAATAATTTTGGGGAAAAGTTACATATCTGGTGATATGTTAGTTATAATATATCTGATGTTTCTTAATGTTAGTCAAGAAGCCTTGATATAGCTTTCTCAACTCCCTCTATCTTCTCCCCTTAATTCGTTTACTATTAGTTTTTCTTTATCTGACATTTCCGTACCTTTTATCTAACTATGTTATAGCACAGTATTGTTTAGATTCACCCTCAAGTAGTTTTTCAATATTACAGTTTTTACATATGAGGCCATGTCTTAATCACATGGGCTTTTTTAAACCCTCTCCTCCGTAGTAGCTTGGACGTCTTCCTGAACATACTGACACCAGTAAATTCGAGCTGAATCAAAGTAGATCACTGAATCACATAGAGATGAAAGATGTGCAATAATAGAGCTACGAGACATAGATAAATAAAAACAGGTTATAACTCAAAAGCCTGGACATTTTATTTTATTTGCTTTGGAACTTGGTTTTGTAAAATGTGTTAGCACTTTAAATCCGCTAATCCTTGAGGAGCCACCTACACTTCAGCTGCTGGTGAGGTGTATCGGAGAATTCTCCAGGTCCATTAACATACTATATACCTACTCAGGTCTTTGGACATCAACCCGTGAGGGGTCTTGTATTCTGACGAATTTGGTGGGAACATTTGTAATCTCATCTGTAAGAACTGCTCCAGTCCCTCTATCTTAAACCCGGCGCATTTTGGTGCATTGGCTGGGCTCCCGTGATTTTCGCCTACAGACAGTTTTCTATTTGGCCAAAGAGAGGTTGCATACACAAATTTTCCAAACCTACTGCCACAATTCATGCAAAGATGTGCTTTGCAGAGAAAACATTAAAAAATAATAATAATAAAGAATCAGGATGCATCCAAGCAGAGCATTCACTCTCAAATGGATATTATCATTCCTTGCTGCTACTGTGGGTATTTGTAGAACCTCTCTGGCCTCTGAATTCATGTAAGTTTTCAATTTAGTAATCTCCAGTTTAGTAATTCGAAGGAAAGTATCCTAAGCTACCACCTCAGATACTCCATTATGGTGCTCACATTGCCTTTTAAGTATATGTCTAGGCCTGTCTCATTGCATCATCTGTTTGAGAGGGAGAGGAAAAAAGAAGTCTTCAAATTAGGAAACCACTCCCCCCCAAAAAATAAAAAAATCACCCTCTCAGAAAAGATAGCCTTAGGGTTTGCTCATACCATGGAAAACCTCAACCTGTGGCAGCGAGGTTTGTCTACATGATCAGTGCCATCTCCTTCTCTTCCCCTGGGTGAGGGAGGGGTTCTCTAAACTGTTTAAGTTACTATCAATATGTAGTAGAATTCAGCTTTACCTTTTAACCCAAATGAAGACTATGTGCAACAACTCAATCCAGAAGCCCTTTATATTCATCACTTGGGTTTTTATTGACTAATCTACACTTTCCTCCACCCAAATTTGGGAAGAAAGGGACACACCTTATTTAGTAAGAAGATAAGAGGTAATAATAAATATTTTGAACCAAAAAAATTGCTGTTCTTTTAACTATAGAGCTGCATGAGGGAAACATTATAAATGAAGCATTTTATTAAGTACATGAGCCACCTTATTTGGCCACATAAATAACTATTTGAAGTAAGCATCTTTAACTCAGTATTAATGATTAATTTAAAAATTGTATTCTATTATTTATTAAGTACTTACTTTCAGGTACTGTTTTGTATACTAAAAAATTGCAATTAACAAGACAAAAAATTGTTGGAACAGGAGTTTATTTTGTTAATTGAGCAAGATAATTATAAATAAATAAATAGAATGCACAGTGAATTATTTTTGAAGATGGTGATAAGGATTATGAGTTAAAATCAAGCAGAAGAAAAAGAAGCAGAATGTCAGCATCAAGAGAAAAGCTTGCAATCTTAAGTAGGTTTATTAAGGACAAGCTTCACTGAGAAAGTGAATATCTGAGCAAAACATAGATGAAATATATGAATATATACAAGAGTGAAATGCCAGAATGAAGAGCATTACCAACCACTATATATAATAACAATGAAAGATGTAAGAATAATAGTCATGATGATGACAATGATGATGATGAATTTCTTATAGAACCCAAGTCCATGTTCATCTAGAGTTTGTTCTCAGAATCACCACTTTATTAATAACAGTGTACATCATTCTTTGTTTGATAATTAATAAGTGACTGAAATTTTAAAATTCAGCAATCCTTAAATAATATTTGAATTTAGTTTGGTGGTAACTGATGTTCTGAATACTAATTAGTGATTTAATGTAAAAGACTGATTTCTTAAAGAACCTTTGACTTCAGTACTTAAGACATACGCTTCCATTCTGATTTCTAACAAGGCAGATGAATCTGCAGATCACCTGCAGAGCAGGTGGTGGAAGTCCAAGTCTAAATATTACAAGGAGGATGGCAGATACTGTCTCTTTTTATATTTCACATTCTCTCTCCATTTAACCTCATCTGATTTACTAAAAACAGCTCACTCAAGCAGTATATGGATTCTCTAACCAAAGAAATCAGTTTTCTAGTGCTTTGATGGGCTTTTGTTGTTCAATTGCTAAGCTATGTCCATGCAGTCTTCCCATGGACTATTGCACACCAGGCTTCCCTGTCCTTCACTACCTTCCAGAGTTTGCTCAAATTCATGTTCATTGAGTAAGTGATGCTATCTAACCATCTCATCCTCTGCCTCCCCCTTCTCCATTTTCCTTCAATCTTTCCCAGCATCAGGGTCTTTTCCAATAGTCAGCTCTTCTCATCAGGTGGCCAAAGTATTGGAGGGTTTTAAATGTTTTCAAAAGATTCTGCTTTGATATTTCAGTAAATATTATCCTATACTGAGTGAGTTGGGAGACATAAATTATTGTATTTTCCACCTTTGTCCTTTCCAGGGCCATGAAATCTCCACACTTACAAAAATAAAAAAATCCATATCTGTCACTAAAACTTTAACAGGTAATAGGAAAAAAAGAAAATTAATGGCTGGAACCCACATTCAATGACAAAAACTTTACATGTATTACTTCATTTTAATCATCACTAGAAAGACAAAAATACTTTATGAATTATTTTCTCCATTTTATAGCTAAGAAAAAATTAGATTTAAGGAATATAAAGTACTAGTGCAAATTCACAGAGCTAAAAGTCAGGATAGAAGTCTATCATATTTGTATAATCTCCTCTGAATAGCTAAAAATATTGTGACTCGGGATTTAAATAGTATCCAGAGTTGTACAGCTAATGAGTGACAGAGCTACATAGTTCTGAATGAAAAAAAAATTCAAGTTAAGAGCAATTTTATGTGTTCTATGCAGCGACTTTACTGAAAAACTATAGCCCAGGAGACAGACTCTCAGATAACTCTGAGGAACTGCTCTGAAGAGGCAGGGAAGGAGTCAGGATACATACACATTGCTTTTGCTGGGAAAAAATATGTAGTCAAGCATGAAAAGGATACTGCTAATCAAAAAGCACAGCAATCTCAAGTTAATTTTTTAGTGCTTTTCTGTGTATGGGAAGATGCAAGAAGCTGGGGTCATTGAAATTTTTCCTTAGATGTATGTCTTTACTATCTAGGGACCATATCTCTAAAGCACAGAGTGTTTCCTGGTTTTCTCCATCTTGAATTCTTCTAAGGGCACATAGTCAATGAGCAACTGCAGTAGGTTGCAACTTAATACTTGAAGAACTAGAATAGAGGGCAACATTCTTTGTTTTACAGTGCTCCCTGTTGCTCATAAATTCCACCAAGGTTTGCAAAGCATTTCATGACCAGTGTTTCCCCTGGTGCTAGGAATGTCCATTTCTATGTTTAGTGAGAATTTCATTGTACTGTATAGGGATAAGGCACTTAGAATTTCTCTGGGTCCTCGCTATTTCTAGCCTATTATGAACCAGGAAATGTTTCTTCCATGTTGCTTCATCCCACACCTAGAGTTGCACTATTGCAATTAATTTTATAGACAACTGCATATATAATCAATGGCCTCAAGACTTTTAGCTTTCATTAGGCTTTTTTTTTTTTTTTTGGAGACTTGGTTACTCACTGGGTAATGCAAGAAATAGCAATCTTACAAAATAAGCAAGTTATAAGTAATATAGCTAGTAGTGTTAATAAGGTTATAGTAAGTCAGAGAGAGAGATAAAGCATAAATAACCTGAAAACAACAAAGAAAGAACAAGTTAAAATGATGATTATTATAACTATTTGCAATCTGGATTGTAATAAGCCACCAACTTCAGAAGGGTGTGGTGGGATCAAGTAGATCAAAAATGCATAAATGTTTTATCTGCATTTACAAAGGTATGTTTCATTAACTTGCTGCAAGTCATAATTTTGTAGAAGGTTTCCTCATGTCTAAGAAACACATATTAAAAGCCAATACCCAGGTGGATCAGTGGGTGAAGAATCTGTCTGCTATGCAGGAGGAGCAGCTTCAGTCCCTAGGTGAGGAAGATCCCCTGGAGGAGAGCATGGTAACCCACTGCAGTATTCTTGCCTGAAGAATCCCAGGAGCAGAGGCACCTGATGAGCTATAGTTCATAGGGTCACAAAGAGTTGGACACAACTGAAGCAACTGAACAAGCATGTATGCAAGAAACAAATATTAAAAGCCAGTAATATTTTAGGCAAAAAGTTATAAAATTATAAACTATATTAATCAGTTTGTTCAGTCCCATGTAATCAAGTTTTGCTGATTTTTTGATTAGTAATTTATGAAGACATCAAATTCTCCATTAGAGTTTTAGAATCTCTTACCCAGTTCAGCAGTATGATCCAAAAGTCATCAGAAACCTATATTTGTCAAAAACTCATCTAAATGAATCTTCTTGAAGATCTTTATTTTTGGAAAAGCATCAGAGTAAAACAATAACTGTCTATAAATGATAAAATACTTAAAATGGATTGCTAAAAGATCTGACTACAATAAAACTGACAAAGAACTTTGATTACTTCTCTGACATACATTTTAAGACATAATATTTTAAGATAATAATTATAATTATGGCTGATAATATACCAGGATTTATCCAAAATTTAGTAATTTCATATAATAATATTTACCCATCCAATATACCTAAGCAGGTTTATCATCACTCATTTGACAATGTTACTCATGTAATTTAACATAACAAATAAACCTAGGAAGTTTAGTATCTCTCTTTGAGATGTTTCAAGAGTCTTCTTGTTGCCAAAGTCTTGGCTCCCTGTCCATCAATGTTGAATAGAAATATAGAGACAGAGTTTGGAGGAAATAGAAAGAGTAGCTTTATTCTTCTGCCAGACAAGGGGAAGAATACCGCAGGCTACCATCTCAAGATCTGTGCCGGACCATGGGGAGCCTGAGGGGATTATATAGAGGGGCCTACAGTCCAGGGTATATGATAAGGAACAAAATAGTGAGAGTTTTGCATCTTCTTCTTGAATTATTTCAAAACAGTCAGGTAGCTCCTAATTGGGTCCATCTATCTCTGGTTCATTGGTTTGCAACCTTCTTTCTGAAATGCAAAAAATTTAAAAAGGATGGACTATTACAAGGGAGAGCAGGGAATGTGAGCACCAGATACAGGATGTAATCTACATAGGGTTAAGGGGCACAGGTGCAAGATGTAAATCGTGCTGAGTTGGAGGCAAGTTGACAGGTTCAGGATGTGTTTTGCATGTTGTCAAGGAGTGATAAAGAATCTGCCTGCCAATGCAGGAGATGTAAGAGATGTGTTTGATCCCTGTGTCAGGAAGACCCCTTGGAGTAGGAAATGGCAACCTGCTCCATTATGCTTGCCTGGAGAATCCCATGGACAGAGAAGCCTGGCAGGCTAAAGTCCATATGGTTGCACAGAGTCAGACACGACTTAACACACAGACCCACATATATTAAGCCTTCAAAAGTTTACACATGACTTTCAACAAAGGCCCTCTTTCTAAGCACACAAGTCAGTCTCAAGCCAATTTACCATTAAAGGGGGTGGGGGGGAAGCAAAAACCCACTACATTTTTATTAGCTCCTGAATATTAGCTCCACGTACTATATGGGCTCAAGCAACCCTAATTCTCCTTTATTGTGTTTAATTAATATCGCCTGGCTGATGGGGCAGGTAGATCTATATGTTTTGTTTTTTTTTTAAATAATACCAGGCAGGGGAAGTATTCCTCAGTGAGACATACTGTCCATCCCCACAATATAATCAGGCAAAATAGATGTAGCCAACTTACACAGAGCCTATTTAAATACACCAATTGCTAACAAACTTTTATCTCAATTTTATTAACTCTTATACCTTTAACTTAGCCTCCATTAGGACTCCACTAGCAAATTCTAGTCTTTCGAGTCATCTCAGAAATTTCTTTTCCATCTCTTGGCCATTTTATCTATTTTTAAATAAAAACTTTGGGGCCCACAGTGAGGGGTTAAGCCCTTTTATCAATCTTTATCTTGATTAACTGGCTTAACCATTGCCCCAAGCAATTACTGGTGACATACTTTGGAGTGATTTTTTTTTCTGCCATTTAAATTTTTCTAAATTGGGATAAATAGAGCAAACTTGTTTGGGGCACTTTGATTTTAAGGGGGGACTAAAGCTGAAACTCCAGTACTTCGGCCACCTCATGCGAAGAGCTGACTCATTGGAAAAGACTTTGATGCTGGGAGGGATTGGGGGCAGGAGAAGAAGGGGACGACAGAGGATGAGATGGCTGAATGGCATCACTGACTCGATGGATGCGAGTCTGAGTGAATTCTGGGAGTTGGTGATGGACAGGGAGGCCTGGCATGCTGTGATTCATGGGGTCGAAAAGAGTTGGACATGACTGAGCGACTGAACTGAACTGAACTGAATAGGGTATCAATTTGGTCCATTCAATCTTAGGTAGATTTGTATCAAAACTTTTGTTTTAATCTCATTAATGTCTATTTTACTTATCTCATTTCTTAATAACAACATAAAGATTTCCATCCTGTTGGGGTGAGTCCCTATAAAGTTACCACCTTCTTAATTTTCTTGACTTTCCCCTCAGCTTCCTCTAATTCCTTTGTTAATCAACTTAATTAACACTTATTGACCTAATGTTTACATTATTGTATGTAATACTATTGAGGGGAAGCTGAGACCACAAATAAGACATCCAGAACTGTTGTTTTTTGTTTTTTGTTTTTTGTTTTTTTTGGCAGAGGGGAGTTAATTTGTTTTAGATTAAGGGAGTTCTTCAAGTTAGCTATTATATATCTTTATATCCACCTTTGATTTTGTCTTTCCATAGATACCAAAAGGCAACTGTTTACAATGAGAGTTCTCTAAAATTTACCAGTTTAGAAGTTTTTCCAATTTAAAGGATCCATCATCTGGTCACTGATGACTAGCATATTAATAGCAACTCTGTTCAATAAATTCATGTGATGTTCCTGCAAGAGAGTGCCAAGGATGTAGCCTGCACAAGATCCAGAAAGTTTATTTCCCTAATTAGTCTAAGTAAATGTCTTCATTGTATAGGCAGATACAATCAAGATTGAAATGATAAAGGTCTCTATGCTCTGGGACCCCTTATGACAAATTTCATTTAGGGCTGGTATGGCTAGACAAAAAGACTTCTTAAAATCTCAGTCTATTTGATTTGCTGCCAAATGTATACCATATGTTTATGTTTCTGATGGCAGAGAACAAGCTTTCAAAACGCAGAGTAAGATGCCTAAGAAGATCAGGTAGAAGACTTACAGCTCAAAGGCACAATGCAAGCTCATCTTAGAAGAGCTTTCATTCCCTTAAAGTGAAAAATTTGAAAAGATGTTTTATCAAGACTGCTATCTCTAACTGCATATGAAAAAAACAGTCAAAAAAAAAAACCCATCTTAGCATTTTTAGGATGATATTTTCTTAGTTTCTAATTAAGCCATTGCTTGAAAGGATAAACTCCCTACATATCATAATGAACCTGGCTGGAGTTGTTAATCTGAGGCTGGAATCTGTCATCATTATTTCTTTTGTTTTGAAAGCCTCGTTTCCCATTCTGGGGTTGTTTTGTAGAGATAAAATCACTACTGATAATTGTGTAATGGGTTGAAAGGCTATTGTGAACTTCATTCTTCTCGGTGTCACCCTAGCATCATTTCAGCTCTTTTATATGTTTCTTCTAAGATGACCTTAGATGGCTCGGAGCACTGGGTAGATGAATTTTTGTATACATCGTCAGCCTAGAGTGATTTTAGTTAATGAGTGGGTTTCTTTATAAGACCACTCTAGCAAGTTTCTCAGTTGCCTGAAAAAGCCATAGCCAGTTGGGAGGACATGTGTGCCTTTTCTTTAGAGCTGGGAGTGCTTATTTGGTATCTTCTTTTCTTAAAACTCTATTAAAGTAGCCGAATTGAGAAAAGACATCAGGTCAGCCTCCTATCTAGTTCACCCAGTTCAAACTACCTCAGTGTCTCCTAAATGAGCAAAATCTTCCCTGTGTTTTCTCAACTGATGTAACCCAGATATCTCTTCTTCAAGCTAAGTTGAAAGAAAACCTGCTTCTCACAGCAAGAAATTTATCTGATGCTGAATAAAACAGGATTGTCAACAAATTATAGAAGACCCAAGACCAGGATTCAGTTCAGTTCAGTCGCTCAGTCGTGTCCGACTCTTTGCGACCCCATGAATTGCAGCACGCCAGGCCTCCAACTCCTCCAAATTCACATGGGCTTGCCAAGAAGGCAATTGGGGCCCTTTTTGGTACCAAGGCTTTGGAGACTCACACAGTTCAGGTTAAGGAGCAAAGTCTTCTCTGGGTTGCAAGGAGTCAGACACAACTGAGCATGTGTGCATGTGCACACACACCACACACACACAGGAAGATACAAGAATCTGGAGTCATTACAACTTTCCTTTAGGTGTGCATCTTAACTTAGATATGCATCTTAACGATCTAGAGACTTGAGTGTCCAAAGAATGCTTCCTGTTTTTCTCTATTCTGAATTCTCTTCAGGGCTCACTGTCATGAGCAACTGAAGCGTTATAGAACTGGAATGACGGGGAACATTTTTTACTTTACCTTAGTATTGAGCCCCAGATCACTTGTATTATCCAAGACATCAAGCTGTCTCTAATGTAGTCTGAAAGTACAGGAAAAAGATGATTTCAATGGCAATTAGGGAAAAGCAATTATTCAAGGTATTTGGTGACTTAGGGGCCATCCACAGACTGCACTGTGAGGCAGTACAAAGTCAACACTCACATGAATGGTACTGGTACCAAATACCAGGATATTGGAAATGGAATATGCTGACATGATTTTGTGGTAGAGGTGTAGTTTAATGGAGCCTGAAACATGGGGGAAAGTTTCATATTGAGGAAAACTGGGGACCAGGGGGGAAAATGACATAAAATAGCCACAGGGCAAAGGCTGGTACTCAAAAGGCATAACAAAGCAATGCAAGGGTCCTGAAAGAAGAGAGTGTCTGCCTTGCAGTTTTTCCCAGTGCCAGCCCTGCTTAACATTGATGGAATAATTATTGGAGCCCAATTACAGAGTAAGTCGCAGTGATTTATGATGCTCTACAACCAGCACTGAATCAACCTGTCTCAGTAGCTGTAAGTCTGCATAAAGTTTTAATTACGAACATCATAAGTTGTTCAGAGCATATGGAGAAAAATGGATTATGAATTTATGATGCAGTGAATTTTCCTGCTGAGTGGCTCTTCCCTTGATCAGGGCCTGATGACAGGATGACAAAAAGGCACGTAGGAGAAGCCAGATGCCTGACAAAGCATCCCCTACATTTTAAAAGAGAGACTGGGGGCCAGAGTTATAGGGGTATATCAGAGGGAATGCCAAGGGACCTCAGCATGATTTTTGGCATTCAATGTGAAGAGACCACTCATTGGAAAAGACCCTGATGCTGGGAAAAATTGAAGGCAAAAAGAGAAGAGGGCAGCAGAGGATGAGATGGTTAGCTAGCATCATAGACTCAATGGACATGAATTTGAGCAAACTCCAGGAGACAGAGGAGGAGAGGAGTCTCGTGTGCTATAGTTCATGGAGTCACAAAGAGTTGGACATGACTTAGAGGCTGAACAACAACAACAACAGAAATCCTGACCTCAGGTGAGACATAGCTCCCAGGACTGTGATGCAACAGGTTCCTCGAGGTTGGCATATGACAGGATAGATTGAGCCATGGAATGGTCTTGGCTTGTTTAGAAATTCTTTCAGCATTCTTTATATAAGAGAATTCTTTAAATTGATGAGATATTCAGTATATTTTTTTCTTTAGGCTCAATACACACTTACTGAGACTGTATTATGTGTGAGACATCCAACGACCAGTCTGCATGGGGTGCAGAGGCCTGAGTGCTTAGCACACCTAGGGACTGGTTTGCAGGGTCGACACAGATACAGAACTCCCAGAGAGAGTGGTTGAGTCTTCGATTGCATGACACACCAACTTCTCCCTCTATTCCTTCCTCCTTCCTTTATTTCTCCCCAAATGTGTTGATCTATAAACCTCCTTCAGGTTAATTGCCATCTGAGTTGGCTTTCCAGGGAGGCTGACCCTCAAAACAGCATCTCATTGGTAGACACCTCAATTTCTTGCGTGAGCACTCAGAACCTTATGTATAATTTGATAAAATGGAAAAACAAACTCATTAGTTCTTGTACCCATTAATCATGTATTTATTCAAGCACATTTTATTACAGCACTTATCATGTAGCAGGTGATGTGCTAGGCTTTGTGAGAACAGTAATAAAAGAAAGTTTAACACTGAAATAATGCTCAGGACAGTAGGGAAGATAGACAAATAAACCTTAACTGCTTAGCATGGTAAAGAGTATGGTACAGTCAGGCACAGGGAGCTGTGGGAACGCTAAGGAGGAATACCCACCTCAATATGGTTATTGGAGAGAGTCAAAGAAGTCCCTGAAAATGGGAGCAGTTGACTCAAGTAGGAGTGTGGACCATATGTTCTTCTGGCTGATCACACGCTGGGGGAGATAATCAGTAAGAAAAGAGGACAGGCTTTGCCAGCTGGTCCTACAGCTGAGTGGATGCTCACATATGCACAGACAGGCAGAAGGCCCTGAACCAACATTCCAGAAAAGTGCCACCCACCTCCTCTGGCTGTCCATCTGTGACTTACCTTGACTCTCAGGTCCAGTTTCTCCTGGACTGAATTTGTAACAACCACAGTGTGTAACTGACACCCCTAGCCCCTGGAGTATGCAGAAAGATTGTCTTGTCCATACCTAATAAGCAAGAAAGTTGACAATCACCACAGCAAGGTCACTAAACATGTGTGATTAAATAGTGTGAATGCCTCCAAACATCCAAGGCAAGAATCGCATATGGTTATTGACACTAATCTCTGCCTAAAGGGCTCAGTTGGTAAGGTTAAACACCTTGTCATCATTCTCAGATCAACCACTTCTTCACACTCCAAATTTAAGCTGATAATAAATTAATAAATAGAATTTAGTTTGAGACTGCAACCTCCCTTTTAATTTTTGCAGCTTGAGGGATATACATCTAATTTATATTTTAAAAATCTTTAAAATTATTTCATAAAGAAGATAAACCCGATCTTCTTCCTCTTTCTGAATACATGTATATGTACCAGGAAAATGCCCTGGAGTAGGAAATGACAGCCCATTCCAGTATCCTTGCCTGGAAAGTTCCATGGACAGAGGAACCTAGTGGACTACAGTCTATGGGGTCACCAAGAGTCAGACAGGACTGAGCAACAACAACAACAAAATAGATATTCAGAATCATTACAGCAATCACATCCCAGGTCAAAGGTAGCTCATTTGAGGCAAATGAGAAGACCTAAAAGACTTAAGAGGGTAAGTCTTAAAGTCTTTAAAGTCTTTAAAGACTTAAGAGGGTAAATGATCCAATGATGGTCTGAAAATATACTGGTCTGTAAGTTTGGAGATGAATTCTTCTAACTTGGTTTCAAAAAAGCAAATGAATAATATAACTCACTGGTGTTTGTACTGTTAGAAAGGTGTTAAATGGATAT